>CABHPH010142461.1:0-29207 GCA_902168325.1 Peromyscus nudipes
AAAAAAAAAAAAGAATACAGTGTGTCATTTATCAGGCAGCCAATTAAAGAGCCTCTGCAGGAGAAGGCAAGCTGGAAGCCGGTTCTCACAAAGGAATCAGGGCAGGGCCAAGCCAGTATGGGCCTGGAGGGAATTGAAGAAAATAAGTGGTGGCTGGCTCCTAGGGGGACCAGATTTGGAAAATGTTAGGAGTTGGTAATATTTCACAGTTTCTAAGGACACCAAGGTGTGAACAGGAAGCCTCCTAACCCATCTAATCTTACCTAAGCAGTCTCTTGTGGCCATGAGACCAAGGCTCATATACTGTGTTGCTTGGTTCCTAAGGCATAGTTAGCATTAGATGTCTTGAAAATTAAATAGAAACAAGCAGCTAAACGAATACTAACTGAAGGCAATAGTTTCCTAAGTTTATTGGAGTAAGTAACAGAATGAATAGAGGGATGGAGGTCTCATAATCACATACTGGAAAAATAGAAGCAATTCTTTGAGCTTAAAACCTGCATGAGAGACATATTTTCACTTTTGGGGTTCATAATAAAGGTCCTCTAGTATGCATACAATAAATATATAACATACATATTCATTCAAATGTACTAAAAGCTTTCCAATCACACTGTAACCAGGTGGCTATTCCAAAATACAAGCCAGTCACTAACTACCAAGGCCATCAGTGTGCATGTGGGTTAGCAGATAGCACTTAAGCACATCTCAGGGATTGTAGCTCAGATTTACATCTTACAATTTGACCTTTCTGTATTGAGGTGTCTGAAATGCATGAGATTTTAAAACATTAACTGCTTTTGATATTTTAATTTTAAGTCAATCAGTGATATGTATTATAAATCAGTGACATATGAGACTTTGTAAGGCCATAGGAATGGAGTTGAAGTATATTGATTGACAGGATGGCAGCCACCAACCAGAGAAGTAAAAGTTATCTATGAAACACATTTCCAAATTCATAACTCTGTTGTCAAATGTAGATATGGTTCAAATCCAATGTACCAGGGTTGGAGAACTGTAGAGTGAGGAAGCATAGACCTCTAGCACAGGTCATCAGAGAGTCTTTCTGTGGACAGTTAAATGTTAAAATTGTTAGTCACTCCTGTAGTTGAATGATGCCAACACTCTGCTGAAGAGACACCAACTAGAAGCTCAGTATTGCTTCCTTTATCCCATGTGTTGACCCATGTGCATTGTTTATGTCTTTTAAAGAAAAAAAAATGTTCTGCTCATGTTATATACTTAGCTCTTGTATACCTCTCTCATCTATATTCTTTCATTGGGAGAGTTGCCCCAATAAAAGCTATCTAATCATTTTTAATAAGATGATTCAAATTTGAATCTAAGGGACCCAACTCCAAGTTTCTATGAGATGGCCCTCAGAGGCCAATGTATAGTACACTAAAATGATCGAGAAGGTGACTGCGTCCTTTATTTTATTAACTTCTTGTGCTTCTAGTACTGACAAATTCACACACACAGAGGAACAAGGAGGGAGGGAAGGAGGGAGGGAAGGAGGGAGGGAGAGAGGGAGGGAGGGAGGGAGGGAGAGAGGGAGAGAGAGAGAGAGAGAGAGAGAGAGAGAGAGAGAGAGAGAGAGAGCGAGAGAGAGAGAGAGAATTCTCTAATCTAATTTTGTCACACATGGTCATTGCCTATGAGTTATTCCAATACCTAAAACAACTATCTGCCTTAGGTATTTTTGGTTTAAATGTTCACAAATAATATCATTTCAAATAAAGGATACCATTTTTAAAAGAAAATTTGTCCACTTTGACAAACATTTCAGAGGATATAAAATTTTGCCCTCCCGGTAAATCCCAAGTTAATTACCCAATTAAGCTCACCGACTATCAGCTGACGGGTTAATAAATGAAGTAGTTGGTTTATTAGATATACTCTGTAGTCAAACTGGATCTCAAATTCAAAGTGCAAGTTTCCCCAGCTGTGTGACCTTGACACAGCTGAGAATTCAGTTCCTGTTTCTTTAGACACAGAGATAAATGACTCTTAGTGCCTCGGGTTTAGGCTCCAGTAAATAAGATTTCACTGTGAAGTGCTTAGAAACATTGGTGAGACGCAGTACCCCATCAATAAATAACAGCGACAAAGCTACCACTTATTACTCTTAACAGCCAAGCAGGGAACAGCATAAACAAGGCTGATGCAATCAAAGAAGTGGTTTCTCATTTCTTCTGCCCAGAGCAAATGAAAGCCTGAGGGTTCCTACTCTTGTCGGGAGACACTGTCTAATGTGACCTGTCGATCCAAAGATGGGCTGCCGTATCCTAAACTGTACAGGAAATTTCTGATTTATGTCACTCCCATAAGACAATACTGCCTGATTAACATGTAACAAACATCAACAAGCCCCCTACCTCCCTGTCAGGCTCCTGCCTTGTTTTCCTTTTTCTTTTCCTCTCACTTTCCCAAAGTACTTTCTTCGCACCCAGTTCCATTTGAGTGACACTGGGAACAATTTCGGTTGCATTTCTTCCTGAAAATCAGTTATTTTGAAACACGAGGAGACATAAGGAGATAAACACCACCTACCTGCTCTGTTTTGGATGGCCCTGTGCCAGCCATGATGCAACTGGTGTGAAGCATCATCAATAGCAGGTTCTTCTTCTTTTTTTTTCCTTTAAGCTTCTTGTATTTGCATATCTTTGGAAAGAAGAGGTTTCTCCCCTCGCCCCCCAACCCCTGCCTCCGAAGCAATTTGTCTAAAACTCAAAGGACAGTATGAGAGACAACCAAACAAAATAAAACCTCTTCCCATTTAAAGGGACGGAGAACAAGGGACTGTGGTGTTAAAATTTGCTATTTGAAGTTACACGTCTTGGTTGCTAGTCCCTAGAATCCTGATGAGACCCTTGAGGGAGTACTCTCAAGACTTCAGATTCATCTTTTTAAAGATGTCCTCGAAAGGTCTCTTAGGTTTAATGTTCTACGAGCCTGTCTGGAAATATAGTAAATGATGATGAACACCTAGAGTCCTCTCTGAAAGATTATCTGTGAGAAGTGAAGCAAGACTGCATATGTGTCTTTTGCATCTGTCTACTGCTGCTGGCCCTTGACTCTCAAATGTTCCCATCAAGGCAGACGGAAGGTCTGGGCAGCACCTGATTGACATCATGGCTAGAAATAATTTCTTCTTTCACAAGCAAAGCTGCTTCTGTAGGCACCAAAGCAGAGAGCACAGTCACCTTAACACTGAACTCCAGCTGTGACCCAATACTATGAAAATGCAACAGAAACATCAAAGGGGAAACAGAAATCCATCGCTTTTTTAAAATTAAGGTTATTGTTAAATGAGTCTTTTTGCCTTTCCTTAGTTTGCTGTGATCACCATTCATGCCCCTCCTGCTTAGTAATCATGTGTTCACACAGGCACACATGTACACACTCATAAACAGGAAAAGCCCCCATTCTGGTTAAGGGCTAGCTTTCTGCCCTAAACATTTACCACCAAGGGCCTAGCATAACTTTCACTGAGGAAACAAGAGAGAGGCTAGGGGTTAAGACACAGAGCCATCGTCACCTATATAAAGTTCAATGGGGAGACCCCAGTCTGTGCATAAATAACTAAGGGACCAGGTGAAGAACAAAGGTCACAAAGGGACATGGAAAGGTCTATCTATTTCAAGACGGGACTCCAAGGATAGACCAACCGCTCAAGGGGTTTTGGAGAAAGTTCCATGGATAAAGTATCATTTGTAAACTTTCTTGAAGGGCAGGAGAATTTGGACAGAAAACAGTAGGATGAAAGGAAGAGTCTTTGGAGTTAATAACTCCAGAAACCAAAAAGACCTCGAACACAGAAACTCAGAGAGATAGAGAGGAGATCTAAAAGACTCGCTGTGAGGGGACTGAGGTAAATGGAAGCTGAAAGCCAGACTATAGAGGGCCTGGATGACAAGATGGATAGTCACAAAGGCATTGAGTTGACAATGGGAACTCAAAACATGTCAGGCAGCTACCGTACAAGTAGCAACATGCTTGGCTCCATCTTGCATTCAGGCCTCAGGTCACACACTGTCATGGCAGGAAGTTCTTGAGTTCTTGTCTTACGACTTAGTCAAAAGCAGCCACTTACACCCCTCAGTCACTCTTTATCATGTCTTGTATTATTCTGCTTTGTTCAATTAATAAAAATATTACTACCTAGGCTTGTTTGTATCTTTGCCTTTAATTGTGTGTGTTCAGGGGTGTGTGTGTGTGTGTGTGTGTGTGTGTGTGTATGTGTGTGTGTGTGCAGATGGATGCCCATGAGCATGGAGGTCAGAGATTTCCCTTTGGTGGCATGGCCAGGTGCTGGTCACCTTGTTTTTAGAGACAGCATCTTTCATTGGCTCTGGAACTCACCCATTGGGCTAAGCCTGCTGGCCAGCAAGCATCAGGGGTCCAGCTCTCTCCCCACCTCCCAGGAACTAAGGTTGTAAGTATGACACCACCCTGGTTTTTTCACATGGGTTCTGAGGATTGAACTCAGGTCCTGCAGTTTGTATGGTAAGTGATTTACTGACCGAGCCATCTCCTCACCCCTTACTTTATCTCAATGTATTTCTTGGCCCCTGGGACTTTCTAGAGTGTGAGCTGTAAGAGAAGACCTGGCATTTGCTGTTAACCAATGCTTCAGATAGATGCTTTGCTTTATAGATGATCGTTGAAGGAATGAGTGAGTGAATGAACTAAAAACACACTTAGCACACCATTAGCTTACAGGTAGCCTCAGCTTAAGACATATTCATTTTCTTTTCTTGGCAGTATCTGGTAAAAAGAGAACAACATATTTTTGATAATAAAACCCAGCTGCAGCCAGCCTGAGTTAGCAGCATCCACTACTGTAGGGATCTCTACATTGATGGCAATGTGGCTTCTAAATGCTATTGGTACAATTCAAACTTCTCCTGTCTTCCAAAACCACACGGATGGGGAACGTTAAATCCGGGGGTGGGCATGTCTGTGTGATTTCCTCTATTCTATAAGGGTTTGGTGACTTTTTTTTCCCCTTAGGCCACAGATTAGCCGAACAATTGCAAACCAGCTTTAGAGGTTTCTTCCTTTTGCAAGGGGAAAAAAATGGTAACATGTTAGAACAGGCTAGACTTGGCGAAGGTTCCTTTGTTTCTCATCTTAAACTGTTCACCTAACCTCTATGTACCCTCTCTCTTAGAGGGCTATAAAAAAAGTCACATTTACACTCAACCTTTGGTATCTACATGTTTTACACTCATGAATTTAAACAACACAGATTGTGAATATTGGTGGGGAAACCTGGGAGTCATAGAACATCACAGACATTTTATTGTCCAGATTCTGTGATTGTAACAGTTATTTTCATACCATTGACAAGGTATCAAGCATTTTAAGTATCACAGAGATTCTTTAAGTGTTTAGGAGATGCGTGTGGATTATACATAAAGAGCATATGAGTTTATTCCTGAAACTTGAGGACCTTTGTGATTTGGGGATTCATGGGGCATCCTAGGATCAGTCACTGTTGCATATAAAGGTGGTGGTGATTAAGTATGATATTTACATTTACCATTCTTTCATTCCTAATGAATACAGGAATCATTGTTTTCCTCTGTTCTGATAGCTAAGACTGGTGTGTGTGTGTGTGTGTGTGTGTGTGTGTGTCTGTGTGTGTGTCTGTGTGTGTGTTTGTGTGTCTGTGTGTCTGTGTGTGTGTGTTATGTTTTAATACAGATTCCCAAAGGAGGGAAGGAGTGTGCGTTGTAAATAAGCAACCAATTGACTTAGCAAGTCCTTATTCAACTGGCCTCTGGTTTTAGTTTGGAGAACCACTTTCCTTGTTTTGATTTGAAATGATGCCACCAAAACATATTACAGAAACATTGCACTTTACAAAACAGAACAAGCCAAATGAGCCTCCCCAAGTGTAAACAGAAGTCTTGTTTGGGTGAACTGTTTTTCTGAGAATCCAAATTAAACCAAATGGTGGCCTTTGAAAGCACATACAGGGTTCCCCTTAATTGCTAACGCTATATTATAGTCTTCTGAATCTTTTCTGTCTCGGAGCAGCTGTGGTTTTCAAGTTGTCTTATGTATAAAAAGTTGTCATACAGTCAGAGAAGCATAACTGGTGATAGCAGAAGACACTAAAGTGTTCTGTTTGTTGTGTGATTTTTTTTTTCTTTTAGCTTCTACACAACCTGGGTTAGACACAGCCAGGAAGAAACGAGTTGAGTGCCATTGCTGAAGAGATACAAGGAAACTCTTAACATCCATTTGCTGGTAATAAGTGAGGTCTGTGTTTTCCCACCCTGAGTACACTTTACCTAAGTGCCTTTCTTATGCCTACCCTCACTAAGTGTGGTGTTTCATGTCTTGGCAAACTATTCTTCATGATGGCAACACGGGTTGAGGTCGGAGTCACTGGCTGGGACATGACTTTGTTGTTGACTGTGAGAAGGTAAGCTGTGAGCAACAAGCCCAGGCATGGACCATTTCAAAGCAACTCTACTTATCTTTCTTCTATGTGTGTAAAATGGAGATAGCCTGGTGCTTTTAGTACATTTATCAAATCAGCTTGTGTCTAGACAGCTATCAAATAAGGGAAGTTAGTCCATTTTACAAAAGCCCAATACAAGTTCTGCTTGCTTACTTCCTGCATGGAAAAAAAAATTCACCTAACAACCACATGTGAGATTGAGCCTGAAAATGAAATACTGAGCAAGAAGCCATGCTTTGCTATCCTTTATGGACAATTACCCTCAACTCTCCACCCCACTCAAGAACCACAATAACCACAGAGACCTTGGTATACTTTTTTAGGCAGAGCTGGATGTGTGGAGCTCTAAGGGACAGATAGGTCAGAGTACTGAGGAACGTAGCCTCTAAGCTCCTGGTAGATGATGGCCAAAGATAGTACCTAGTCAGTTTGTTCCTCTTGCTGATCTTTTGAGACCCACAAAATATTAAATAAGACTAAAAGGTAAGATGGATATGGTGGCACAGATATGTAACAAAGGACTTGGGGGACTGAGGCAGAACTATCACAAGTTTGGAGCTAATGTAGGCTACATAGTGAGATGCTTTTGTTAAAGACAAAGGAACAAACACCAAATAAATCTCATTATTGTAACAAATTTTAAAATTTGCATGTCCCTATGAGAATCCACATCATCTCTCTAGTCCTTTTGAAAATATGTACATTATTGATAGTCATTTGAACTTCTTCTCTCAGGATTATTCTTAGACTCTCAAGTATACAGCTCCAGTATGGAGGCATGTGAGAGCAGATTTCAGCTTGGCAACAACCCATTATCTTTCTCAGCTGGGGGAACCCCCTTGGCTCTCCAAATGGGTTGTGACTATAAAATCATGAGACTAACATTTTTATTTTGATAATGTCCTGTTTCCAGGAAGATTTTGAACTTGGCTACACAGGTGTCTGGTTTATTCAGCCAACCTTGCTGACATCAACACAAAGATCTCCCCAGTTTGGAAGTTGAGTACTCATTAGATGGGCATATACCAACTCAACTTAACTATGCCACAACTTTATATAGAGAGGTAGGGAACAGCACCTATGTTAGATGATGTTCTTTTGCTATGGGGAAAGGGAAATGAAAAGGAGAAAATGAAGATGAGCAATGGAGAGTTTTTATAACGTTGGGGAGGGGTACTGTTCAATACTACTGATCTGATCATCGAAAGTAATCCATTAGTGACTTGGAAAATGGCTTGCATGGTGGTTAATTTTATGTACTGACTTGGCTGGTCAGTGCCCAGGTATAGTCTAGACTAGGAAGGCATTATGAATGCTCAAACTTTATTAATAAGGGTTCCAGTGTTATAAAAAAATCTGTGTATGTATTAAAGATACAGGTAGGTGACCACACACATATACATGCACACACATGCATACACATGCTTGCATGAGTACACACACGCACACACACACACAAACACACCGCATTTGTTCTATTTCTATAGCAAATTGTGATTAATAAAGTTTGAGTATTCATAATGCCTTCCTAGTCCTGGTTTTTCTGACCTTTCTCATCATAAATCTCCATCGTTGTTTTAATCAATCTTGACAGATGAGAACTTTTAATCCAAATCAGATGGCATGGTGGGGATGGGGGTGGGAGCACAGCTAGGACTGGATGCAGATTATTGTGGTTGTGTGCCAGTGCTCAAGGCTCTCCTGCTTCGCACCATCAGCAGGTGGCTGGGGAAGGACATCTGAACGGGAAGAATCCTGTGCTTCCTCACCCCCACCCCCTGCACCTCTATTCTGTTGGGGATCATTACAGATTTTTAAACTCTAACTGTGGAAATGAATGCAGCTGCTCTTTCTAATTGTGAAAGTGAGTTAAAGGGAGGTTGTTTTGGCCCTGCAGGTGCAATCATTAGATGCATGGATGCTGTGTAATTAACCTCATTTCCATGTGAATGTTCCTGGTTTACTCACTGCTTGCAGAGCTCACCCGGTGATCAAGACACTTACAGTCAATCCAATTAGATAAAGGTTCCCACACTTAGAGGAAAGCCAGAATGACTATGGGGAAGGCCTCTCTCAAGAAGGTCTCTAGTTAAATGTCTCAAAATAAACAACTGTGGCCTAATTAATTGTACCACAGGCCAAAGGAGCACACCAAGGAACTACTTATGTGTCTGAAGCCCAATCCGAGGGAACTGCTTAATAGAATTTCCTTTTGTTCACACTTGCATGGGCTGAGAGATAGGTACTAGGAGGGGGTGGGACTTATGCCTGTTCTCCATTGTCTCTTTTACTGAGAACTCAAATATACTCAGTGAGTTTATCTGGATTCTCTTTAAAAAAATAAAATCCTCTTCAGGTGCTGGGAGGGGGTGGTGCAGGGAAATCTAAATCCTCAAAGCATGGCTGTCAATCATTATCCTTTATTGCTTCCCTTTCCATATCTTCTACTACCTCTCTATAAGTGTGTTCTTATCTATTTTATTTTTTATCTGAGACTATATTTTAGCTGAGCAGAAAGATTAATAAATATAATCCAAGTTTGTTGTAGAGTTTGAGTCTCTGCCATTCTCCCTTTTCTCTTCTGATTTTCCAGTTCTCCACCCCTTTAAAGGCTCTTCCAACCCAAACTTGGAGCGGGGTGGTGGTGGTGGGGGGGAGGAGGGGTCCTTTGGGGCAGCACTAGGTCTTTAAGATCTACTGAATTTGGAGTTCTTGAGGACTGAGGGGCTCCTAACACATTGTTTCTTTCAGTAAACAGTTATATATTTTAAAAAGAAAGAAAGGAAAAGGAAGAAAATGCTACAACCAATCCAAATATCCAAGAATATTGACTTGTTACTGCTTGCATTGAGTCCAGAGATGGAAACCACAGGGCTTCCTTCTTCCCTTCCTTCATCCACAGCTGTGTGTGTCAGGGCCTCTGCTGATTATAAATGTGTTCAATCTCTATTGAGGAAGGTAGACATGGACACACATTTGGAGTTTTTGGCAAGTGGTCTGAATGTGATGGGAACAAGATTGGCATAACCCCAGCCCCAAAGACTTGCTTATGGGGTGTGTGACACTCAAGGTAAGCCCAGCTAGGGGGAATCGGGGCTCTGTTCTATCCACAAGGAGGGCTTTTTAGAAGAATACAGACTTATGCATTTCTCTATGGTAGTTTTTGAAAAACAGAAAAATAAGAGGGAGAGTAGTTGGCAAGAAGAAGGGGATCAGCTGGAGTGGGAGGGAGACAAGAGAGGGGAAGGGGAGTGAATATGATCAAAATGCATTAGATACCTGCATGAAAATGTCATGATGATACTTATTCTTGTACATAGGTAAAATATGTTAATAAAAATCAATAACAGGAATTAAAATGCTTAGACATTTACCTAGGCAAAGCAAAATAAATAACAACAACAAAACCACTACCACAATGTGCTTGTGTGTGTGTGTGTGTGTGTGTGTGTGTGTGTGTGTGTGTGTGTCCTGGTAATGATGTTGCATCATGCTGTAGGTAGCTAAGTAGGAACTCAGGTAACAATAAACATCATGATAGAGAGAAAAACAGCCCAGATGATTGGTGTCAGAATAATGCTGACAAAAAATAATAATAATCAGCTGTGTTTGCCCTCAACTGCATGTGAGAACTGTCAGTGTTTGGCTGACTACATGTCTATAACCTGCTGTTGAACCTGCCCCTTTGTTCTGTGTGTGGGAATATGTTTCTGTAAGGCAAGCCAGGACAAGTCTATAATGGTTCCTGTAGAAACATTTCAGGGTGACTGTAATTTAGGAAAGTCCAGTCAGGCTCTGGGGCTCACAGTCTACTGCAAGAAGAACAATGGAGTTGGGTGCCTATCTTGGTATCTCGGTTTCCCTTTCTCTGTCAGCTGTCCCTTCTCCATCTCCCCATAGCCACCCTCCATACATTCTGCTAACTCAATTCTCTTGTCCTCTGGAAAATGTATTCTGCCAGAAACTCATGTCTAATTTAATTGGATAATCCTTGTCAGTGGAAGGTTCCCCTACCGAGGTGCAAAGATACTCTGCACCAGGAATCATTACTTGGGACTTAAGCCACAGCAAGGGTGAGGTCCAATTTCAGCAAGTACTAATTATCCTTATAAACTAGGTAGGGGGTCATGGGAGCATATAGGGTAGTTATAATACAGATTCTTTCCACAGTCCACATAACGCCCAGCTTGGGAAAACATCAACTAGGCATTGGGTCTCAATTGGTCCTACTATTTCTTTCCTAATCCATAATTGCTAATTCACTTAAGTAAAAACAATATTTGGTCTTCCAGGTGCCAACCTAAGTAAGCTATTGCTTTACTTGGAATGACTGAAAAGCATAGTTAGGCTACATGCATGGACATTCCTTCTCCTTCACAGATTGCAGTGAAACTTTGGAAAATGACTTGCTTTTAGATAACCCAAGTCTATAGTTCTACCAGAAGTATGGAGAACCAGCTATATGTGTCCACATATGTGTATTTCAAGCTTAGAATTGTGCCACAGAGATAAAGGGAAAATATCAGTATTTGTACATTTTGCTTTTTGTAGCTAAAAAAAAAAAAAATCCAAGGTCTTATGTTGGAACAGTCTGTAAATCTATTATGACTACATATGCCCTTCATCCGAAGAAACATCCACTCCTATGAAGCAGTTTCCCCAAAACATTTTGTTATTGCTTCCATTAACACATTTAAAGTAGACATTGTATCTCCATTAGCAAATGTGGAGAAAAATCAGTTTTATAACTTGTTCCAATTTATCAGACAATTTGATTTGGAGTCATACTAAGAAATAACACCAGTAATGGTTCCAGATAATAAAGCCGTTTTGGAATTGGCATCACTGAGAGGAAGCCAGTATTCTCATGTTAGGAATGTTTAAGCATGTTTACTAGCCATATTTTTAGATTCATGTATTTATGTATGTATTTAAATCCTGCATCACTCCTTGGTAAATAAATTGGGTGTGTAACATGCATATTAAAATCTTTAAAGTCACCTAATTAGGGGACAAGATGCAATTCAGTGAAGGAATGTCTAGGGGAACATGTGATTACAGGTATGACCTCTCACTGCTGGTTATCCTGGGTTCAAAGTAGTCCAGGGTTCACCAGCATGGTATTTGTGTTTATAGGTGTCTTGGTCATTGTCTTATTGCTGTGAAGAGACATCATGATCAAGGCAACTCTTATAAAAGAAAGCATTTAATCGGGGCTTGCTTACAGTTTTAGAGGGTTGGTCTATGATCATCGCAGTGGGGAGCATGGTGACACACAGACAGGCATGGCACTGGAAAAGTAGCTGAGAGCTTTACATTTTGATCCGCAGGCAGCAGGCAGAGAGTGGGCCTGGCATGTTCTTTGGAAACCTCCAAGTCCACTCCCAGTGACAAGCCTGCTCCAACAAGGCCACACCTACTCCAACAAGGCCACTCCTCCTAATCCTTCCCAGGTGCTCCACTTCCTTGTGAGTAAGTATTCAAATACAGGAGCCTAAAAGGGCCATTCTTATTCAAACCACCACAATAAGTAAGTAGAGGGCGTGATTTAAATACCAGCTGGAGATGTAACTCAGGGGGAGTACTTGCCTTGTGAACACAAGCTCCTGGACTCAGTCCCCAGTACTGCAAACAAAGAGGTCCCACTTAAATTTTCCCAGGAGGGAAAACAACAGGTTCCAGAGGACTGCTTGTCTTGCATCATATGATGCTCTAGATAATGAGAACTAAGTCTCCATGTTATTTCCAAGTTCAGAGTCAGCTCAGAATGACACAAGCTTAGGTCACCCTGTTGAAAATACATTAGGCCCCTAGCCATTCAAACACAAATATTGAAAGCAAAGTATATTTTTCCAGTTTCTAAGCAAGAGATATTTTCAGAGTTATTTGCATAGGTAGCCAAGTAGACGAGGAATAGAGGAAAGGAGACAATGACAAATCCTCATTGCCTCTGTTCCACATTGCTTACCAGGAACTAGAATCTTTCATATGTGTGTGATTCATCATGTCATCTCACTTATAAATACTTTGGCATTATCCACATACTTTCAGGACCTTTAGGACCTTGGAAAGATGCTCCATATATATTTCTATGTACTATTCTAACAGATAGGGGGGTTGTCATACTCAGGAAGCATTCAGAACTGAAAGCTGAGATCACCCACCTGAAAACCACCATGAGGGTCAGGTCTACTTTAGAGGGAGATCCTAACGGTGTCTTGCAACTAAAGAGAGCATGTCACATGGGTCTCAGCTGATGTGTCTTATCAAAGCAGACATTCTACAGTGAGAAATAAAAATTTAATATTTTCAAATTTAGGCTCAGATATTTGCTCAGTTGATAAAATGCTAGCTACACAATGTGAATTTAATCACCCATGTAAAAGTCAGACTCAGTGAAATTTACCATAATTCCTGTACTGGCTGGGTAGACAGAGACAGGGCATCCCTGGAGATTGTTGGCCAATTAGCATAAAAGGATCAGTGAGTTCTGGGTTCAGTGAGAAAACTTGTGTCAAAGAATAAGTTGGAGAGCAGCTGAAGAAGACATTTAACATCAGCCTGTAGCCTCCACATCTGCATACACTTCCACACTTTTGCACGAACACGTACACATTCACAGATACACCCATCAAAATCTTTGTGTCTGTGCACTTTTCTGCTAATTTTGGCAATTAAGAGGCATTATTAAGTCTAGCCTAAGACTATTCTCATGAATTACTGAAATCACTACTTATCTTTCACCTAAATTATTTGTCAGCATGTTATTAATTTATTCAGGTAATTTTTAGGTAGATTGCTGACGAAGAAAACAGTAGTGGGATCAAATGGAAGGTAGAAACTATGTAGACTATTTTTTAAGCAAAATAAAAGGGGATGTTATTAGTTTATCAAGGAAACATTCTCTGTTGATGTAAATATTTTGGGTTTGAGCTTCATATTTGCATTCGGCATCTTCCAAGACCATCCCCATAAGTTTATTTTTCTTCCAGGATTGGAAGTTTGACAGAAGACCAGCATTTGAACTTCATGGTAACGCTGTGTTTTGTGTATCAATCCTGGCATTGGGGTCATGAAATTTATTTGCATAGTGAAATTTTTACCTGCAAGATTAACTGGGTCAGTGCATGTCAAAAGCAGTTATTTAAGTTTAACTTAAAGTTTATTTCCCTATGGACAGATTTAAGATGTTCATGTTAGTAATGAGATCATTGAAGTTTAAGCTTGATCTGTATTATTCAAAGAAATAACAACTAGGAGAACAGTCATGATAAGTGTTCTAGCCACATCCAATCCCTCTAGCAGGGCGGGAGGCAGTGTATATATGTGTGTGAGAGTGTTCACAAGTGTGTGTGTGTGTGTGTGTGTGTGTGTGTGTGTGTGTGATTTTATTCTTTTTTTTTAAAGTCTGTTACAGTTCACATTTTATCTGCTATAGTTCAGTCTAAATATATCTGTTAGCCTTACCTGGACATATGTGCTTTACTGGAAACTAAATTCACTCTGTGGTTTTATGTCTGACATTCTGCTATTTTCCCACCTTCATGCTGCATTCTGCATGGTTTCTCATGTACTGTAGTCCCTCAAAGCATCAACATCATGTGTATTCCTTCTCAAAGTCCGCAAACATAAGACTTGCTCTAGAGCCTGGAAAATGTGGAGTTTCCACCCTTAAAAAAAGTCATTTTTTTCATATCATGTGTTTTGATCATGTTCTTCACCCTTCCCCAACTCTCCTCAGATCCTCCCCACCTCCCTACCTAACTTCATGTTCTTTCTTTTTCTAAGAAAAAATAATCAAAACAAACAAACAAAAAACCCAGCAAAACCCCTAAAGGACAAAAATAAAACAAAGCAAAAACCCAAAAAGAATGCATGAGCACATACATACACACACAGACACACACACACAGATACACAGACACACACACAAACATGGAGTCCATTTTGATTTAGCATTATTCTCTCGAGCTCATGTGCCATTTTGATGCTCCACTTCCATGAAAATGAAAGAGTTGCTGTCACCTTCCTCTCCAAATCTGTCAGTGCAATCTCTAGCATAAAACAGAAGTCAGCTGTAAAAGGAAGCAGAATCATTCTGAATGAGATATGAACTTACCAAGTTTGAGTGTCAATAAGACTTAGACATAATTTTATCAGAATCCATACATGAATATTAGCATTGTTCCTGTCAAAATAATAACTGTTCTTCCAGGCTGCAAATCTGATTTTGTAATTGTCTGAGATGATTCAAAGAGGAGGAACTACTTCCCCGTATGGTTATTATGACGTCAAAAACATTTACTGAATGTCTAAAGCAGTCCACAATGCTTCACTGGATTCTTTTTTTTTTTTTTAATTTTTTTTTTTCTGGAGCTGAGGACTGAACCCAGGGCCTTGCACTTGCTAGGCAAGTGCTCTATCACTGAGCTAAATCCCCAACCCCGCTTCACTTTATTCTTAAGGATACAGAGATTAACAAGAGAAAGCTGTGGCTCCTATGTCCTCAAGGAACCTAGGAGCAGAGGAGAGGAGTCAAATGGTGGTCACAACATAAGAACAAGCATAAGTGTCCTTCAAGCACATGCTTTCTTGGACCAAAAAGAAGTCATTTGAATTTAAGGTGGGTATTGAGTCTTGTAGGGAGGCTTCTCACAGAACTTAATTATGACTATCAAGTAATGGGACTTTTTTTGTTTTTACCTGATTGATGATGTATACATTCAGAGATGTGTGAGGACTCTCTCCCTCTCCCTCTTTCTCTCTTTCTCTCTCTCACTCTCTCTCTCTCTCACACACACTCTTCTAAAATAAGTTCCTTGAAGACATCTGCACATGGGTGACTGTATGAAGATAGCAGAATAAACTTCATTACTGATTTAGATATATATCTCATCAGCTATGGTAAAATAAACATGGATGATCATACATATATACATATATGCATATGCGTAGTATACAACAAATGTATGATGCTGAGTTGTTCACTCAATGTTATTGGTTTGCAAAAATAAAAAAATGAATAAACTTTGTGAGGTCTTAACTTACACATCATATTGTTTAAAAGTAGATAATCATATATTTCCTCATGTAACTGAGACTCTTTGGGAAATAAAGGAAATAGTATTGATGGTTATGCCAGGAAAAGAGGCACAGAACAGGCTGAATCCAGGGAAATCTGGACATAGACTGTGTATTAAACAATAGGCCAAAAATAATTTAGGAACTTTTGTGGTCTGAGTTCAGATCTTCTGTTTTAGAAATGTATTCATTTCTATAGCACCCATTCTTTAGAATACAGACATCATCTACTATACGGCTTTAAACTGGCATTTTTAGAATAAAAGCTACAACAGTTTTAAAAGTTGGCAATTCATTTTATGATATAAGTTACCCCCTAGTTTATAATAGTCATTTCATATTTATCTATGAATTGTTTTATGAACGAAGACATTGGATATCTACATATGCATTTGGCTGGACTTTCATTTATTTCCTTTTAAAACAGATTGTTACTTTTATCTTATGTGCATGTGTTTCCTTTCATAGAGGTATGCATACTACATGTATGCAGTGCCAGCAGAGGACAGAAGAAGGCATTGGATCCCATGGGACTGGAGTTACAGGTGGTTGTGAGTCACCCTGTAAGTGTTGGGAACATGAATCTTAGCCTTCTACAAGAGCAGCAAGTGCTCTTAAGTGCTGAGCCATCTCCTCATTTCCTTGACTATACATTCTTGAGGAGTGGTGGGATATGGATTACACAGATTGCATTAAATATTGAAAATGTGTGGTTGAGAGAAAGAAAAAAAACAGTCACTAGGGATTTATATAAAATTTCTATGAATATAGAAATAAAAAACAAAATCTGAGGTCAGGGTTTCTACACGAGTATACAATACTATATTTTCATATGGTGATGTGCATATATAAAATACGTATGTATGTAACATACATCCATATGCACGCACATGCATTTTTCTCTAAATCGAAACTGAAAATTTTAAATTGAAAAAGTTGTTTTGCTTTGGGCTCTGACTGGTTATAGATTAATTACTTTCCGCATCACAGCGACAAAAGTCCCAACAGCAGTGGCTTAAGATGGCTTTGTTTTGGCTTACAGTTTCACATGACTCAGGCCACGGTCCCATGCTCCTGAGCAGAAAATGATGGCAGAGAGAGGGAGAAGAAAAAGAGTGGTTTTCACTTTTTGATTGATAGGAAGTAGAGAAGGAGTATACAAGAAGGGACCAGGAAACATAGAGCCCCACATACACATCCTGGAGACACGTTTCCCTCATCTAGGTCCCACGTTCTACCTTTAAACACCTTCCATGAATGACAGCATATTATGGATCAGTTAGTCCATTGATATGGTTAGAGCCCTCGGGATCTAAATGTGTCTTGAAATGCTCTCAGAGATATACATTTCCTAGATGAATCAAGTTGGTCATCAAGTTCAACTACCACACTGACTTTGCATTTTATGCCCTTACACTTACACATGACCCTTGTTTTTCACAAATATAAATCTTCCTGTATATTTGAAATTTCCATTTGTCTTTTGTATAATAATGATGAGGTAGGCTATTATGTACTTTTACTTTGGGGGAAAATGCCCATTTTCATACAGTTTTTCCATTTAAAATGAATTAGATGAAATATACAATTGAATGATAATCCCAAGAGGTAATAAGTGTCATAAACCCCAAGAGGCACTAAATGTTACAAGACCACTAATTTGTTCATTATTTTTATTTCCACTGAAATTTTTATCTTATTTTTTTTATATCATCACAGCTTTTTAAAGTTGCTTTTGTAGCTTCATTTCTTCTTTTACGTCTTTTTTTGTTCCTTAGAAATACATTTTTTCTCATAAATGAAAATTATTCTTCCTGCGCCTATTTATTCAAACATTTACTCTCCTTCAATTTTTTCTCTTCTTTGAAATTATATTTTTTCACCTGTTTCTTTCTTTTATTTTGTACTTGGAACAGGCTCTCCCTCTCCAGCCCACATTGGCTTTAACCTTGTCATCCTCCTGCATCTGTTTCCTTAGGACTGGGATTGCAGGCATACACTACCGCACATTTGTTTTTATGATAATAAGATTGTGCTCATCATAAGATGCATTTGTAATTGTCACAATAGACTCTTTAAGAACTAATTGAGCACAAGAAAACATATGTTTCATTGGAGGCATATTTTCTCTAACTGGGGGACAATAATGGTAATAATATTCTAAACTGCCTTTATCTCTAAATTTTATAGGATTGTATGGAAAGCTGTTTACTTACCAGAAAGCTGCATTATTTTGCTCACCTACAGAACACAAACATTGCACATCCTCTTAAATGTTGCTAGCTTCACTTTGTCTCGAACTCTTTTTAATGTCAGAATTAAAATTTAGTAAGTCTGTGCTGTGACTTTTCATATCTTTTCTCCCTTTTTGACCTTCACAGGGAGACTCACATATGATATAATATGATAGTAGGATACATTGGTCTAAGGAAGCCATGGGTATTTGAACTGGAAACATTTTTCTTTACCTAATTATTTTTCTAAAAAACTCTGTTTTTAATACAAGGACAGAGAAAAAACTTTCAGTATTTTGTTCAAGACATTGAGGTTTGTCTAGAAATCCTCCAGAGAAAAGACATTACATCAGACTGTAAAAGTTAAACCTGTTTCTGTTTGTTCACTACAACATAGCCATCAGCCAGTGTCCCTGTGAGGTGAACCCTCATGATCTATTCTTGAAAGTTGAAGAGTTTTATGTGGCTGGACTATTTACCTTGGGATGAGTCTGGTTAATGAAGACACTATTTTGGAAAGGACAGTTTTCTTCCCGAATGTTCCCTGTGAAGCCAGCTTGACAGACATCACATTTCTCTGGGCATTCAAATAAGCAACAGCTACAAAACCCTAAGATCAACACAGGCCAGAACCCTGGGGAAGATGAAACTCAATCTCATCATCGGCCCTCTCCTTCTGACACCAGCTCTTCAGCATCATGTCCCTGTCAGTAGCCTCTTCCTGTTGGAAATCCTTCACATTTTCCCATCTCTGAAATTCGCCATATCCCACTATCTTCACACATTCATGCATCCAATTGTCAGTTCCTCAGAGCATCATCATTGAGTTAAAAAACTTCTTAATTTTTCCCATTTTATCTACATTCTTGGTCAAAATAAGCCATGAATAACCCACATTGTTTGAAAATACAATGTTTTTCTGTACAGAGCCTCCCAAAGCTACTGGTAGTATTCAGAGGACTTTCATACATGATTTTTTAAAAACAATTTGAATATGGATGGGAAATGTCCATTTCATTTCATTGCCAGCCTGGTATGATTATTACACTCCTCCATGTCACCTCTGACTTTATGGAACAATCTCCTCTTTCAACCAATGAAGCAGTCAAATGTTTCTTAAATTAAGGAATCCATTTAATTAGGTCATGGAGAAAATAAAGTTCATATTCACTGTTTATGTTACCAGCAAAAAGTTTGGACTCATCTTTAGGCTAACATATTCATTATGATAATGCCTTCTAGTCTATCACTCCCAATTATTTGGGTAACTTTATAAACACTGACAGCTTTTCCTGAAGCTGAATTCATTCAGTTTATAGTTTCATGGTATACCTTTATAAGAAATTAATTTCTGAGAATTAAATGGCACAGTCAGAATTTAGATATAATTCATGTCTAATTATAACAACAGAGCCATCATTTAATGAGGCTCATATTATTTGTTGTGCATTGTGATGGATGTTTCATCCTTAATCTCCTTTAATTAACTCTAAGCTCTATGTGTAATGATCATCTTAGCTAAGAAAGCCAGTGCAGAGTGGCTGATGAAGACACAGTTAAGAAACAAGAGTAAATTTCAAGTCTTGATATGTCTGAATCCAAATGCCAGGGTTAGTCAATCTAGGTCACTGCTAAAGCACTTTAGAAATATTACTTTTGTACCAAGTGATGGTGCATGTCTTTATCCCAGCACTCAGGAGGCAGAGGCAGGTGGATCTCTGTGTGTTCAAGGCCAGCCTGGTCTACAGAGTTAGTTTCAAGACAACCAAGGTTGTTACACAGAGAAAACTTCTCTTGAAAAAACCAAAACCAAAAGTAATATGTAATATATGTATATAATATACAATATATTAACATATTATATATTATTAATATATAATGACATATTATATATATATATATTGCTTTCACTTAGGTCTTCTGCAAATAATGTGCAAAATGAAAGTGGCTCTCACTTTGTCACTTCTTACCTTGAGTTTTCTCCTTCATTCATCTCATTCCCATTCATTCTTCATGCTCTGGTTCTTTTTGGCATATAGCCTCTGAGGGCATACAATTTCACTTACAAACAACACTAAATTTATTACTGATACTTATGACCAACTAGGTTGATAAAAGTAGCTTTACATTAGCTATCTCATTCCTGTTGCTTTCTCCAAGACATAAAATAACAGGGTCTGAACTTACCAGATTTGCAAAGTCTAATTCTAGCTAATTCTTTCTTTGAGTTTTATGATGGCTGGTTGACTTACACACACAGTCGGGAAATTTTGATCTCAGTCCCATGAAATTTGAACTTCCTTTGGGGATTCCCCATTTACCTAGGGGAAGAGAAATACGTAAAAAGAGAGCTGAGAAGAGATTAATGGCTTGACACATTGCCCAAACACTGACAGTCTTTTGCATTTAGTGTGGGCACTCTATTAAAGCAGAGAGAAGCTAGGTGACCTTAGTTTTGCTTTCAAAAGCAGAAAACATCCTAGAGATTGAAAGAGAGAAATGTTCTTGATCTAGCTGGGATCTCCTGCTCCTCTAAGCTCTCTTTCCCTCAACCCTTGCCCTTCAGTACCCCCTCCCCCCATGTCCAGTTTGCTCATGTAGATCTCATCCATTTCTCTGTCATTGGGTGATCCCTGTGTCTTTCTTAGGGTTCTCTTTTCTAGGTAGCCTCCCTGGAGTTGTGAGTAGCAGTCTAGTCATCCTTTGTTTTACATCTAGTATCCTCCTATGAGTGAGTACATACCATGTTTGTCTTTCTCAGTCTGGGTTACCTCACTCAGGATGATTTTTTTCTATATCCATCCATTTGATTGCAAACCTCATGATGTCATCGTTTTTCTCTGCTGAGTAGTACTCCATTGTGTATATGTACCACATTTTATTTATCCATTCTTCAGTTGAAGGGCATCTAGGTTGTTTCCAGGTTCTGGCTATTACAAATAATGCTGCTATGAGCATAGCTGAGCATTTGCCATTGTGGTATGACTGAGCATTCCTTGGGAATGGTATAGCTGGGTCTTTGGGGAGATTGATTCCCAATTTTCTAAGAAAGCACCATATTGATTTCCAAAGTGGCTGTACAAGCTTGCGTTCCCACCAACAGTTGGGGGAGAGTTCCCCTTGCTCCACATCCTCTCCAGCATAAGCTGTCTTCATTGTTTTTGATCTTAGCCATTCTGACAGATGTAAGGTGGTATCTCAGAGTCATTTTGATTTGTATTTCCTTGATGAGTAGGGATGTTGAGCAATTCCTTAAATGTCTTTCAGCCATTTGAGGGAGAACAAGGAAAAAGAGACCATGATAAACGAAGACCCGGTGGGAATAGGAAGAAGCAAAGTGCTAGAGAGTTCCCCAGAAATCCACAAAGATACCTCCACAATAGACTACTGGCAATGATCGAGAGAAAGCCCAAACTGACCTACTCTGGTGATCAGATGGCCAAATACCCTAACTGTCGTGGTAGAACTCTCATCCAATGACTGATGCAAGTGGATGCAGAGATCCACAGCCAGGCCCTAGGTGGAGCTCCAATCGGTGAGAAAGAGGAGGGATTGTATAAGTGAGAATTGTTGAGACCATGATTGGAAAAGGCACAGGGACAAATAGCCAAACAAGTGGAAACACATGAACTATGAACCAATAGCTGAGGAGCCCCCAACTGGATCAGGCCCTCTGGATAAGTGAGACAGTTGACTAACTTGAACTGTTTGAAAGGCCCACAGGCAGTGGGACCGGGACCTGTCCTTAGTGCATGAGCTGGCTGTTTGGAGTCTGGGGCCTATGCAGGGACACTTTGCTCAGCCTGGGTGAAGGGAGGAGGGGACTGGACCTGCCTTGACTGAATCTACCGGGCTGAGCTGAATCCTTAGGGAAGTCCTTACCCTGGAGGAGATGATAATGGCAGGGGACTGAGGGGATGGGGTTGGCGGGAGGAGGGAGGACAGGGGAATCCGTGCCTGATATGTAAAATTTAATTAAATTATAAAAGAAAAGAAAAGAAAGAGAGAAATGATGCAAGACCGGTATTTTTACCTAGGATAGTACTCTGCATACTTTAAAGTTCTTGCTTTTGTTTTTTGTTTTTGTTTTGGTTTTTGTATTTTTTTTTTTTTCAAAACAGGGTTTCTCTGTGTAGCTTTGCGTCTTTCCTGGAACTCACTTGGTAGCCCAGTCTGGCCTTGAACTCACAGAGATCCGCCTGGCTCTGCCTCCAGAGTGCTGGGATTAAAGGTGTGCGCCACCACCGCCCGGCCAAAGTTCTTGCTTTGAAATGTGCATGCCCCTCACCTTGGCATCTTATTGAAATGTGAACTCATTGTAGCATGTCTAGAGTGGCCCCTGAGGTGAGCTCTTTCAACTAGCTCCCAGGAAGGCCCTAGGCTACTGGGCAGGTGAATCCCATGATAGATTTAATTGAATTCTTCCACCCTCAGCCTGTGGACCTTTAGTTTTCTTTCCCATAGCAACCTGCTAGTGTTGGGGAGTTGCAGGACGTTCACATGTGATGGCTACCATCAGGTATTCAAGCTATGAACCTCACATAAGTGCTCATGTCATTGCAGTAAGATTTTATCAATATACCTGAAAAGAAAAACAGGGTGCTTATTCTGGCCAGGGGCCACAAACTGAACCCTGTGAAATACATGCTGATTCCTGGGGTGATGTTTGTCCCAAAGTGATTGACTTTTTTTTTCTCTCATTTAAAAAAGGTGTTTCCTAGGTTCTGGTGTTCTCATCCGTAGACCAAGCCGATGTTGTTCTCTCCAAACATGACTCATGTGACTGAGCCTATTCAAGATCTATTCAAAAAACCACTCAAGAGCAGCCTACCAGGGATATCTCAAACAAACAAACAAACAAACAAACAAACAAACAAACAAACACACTGTAGCTTTCTTAGCATTCATGCTCATCAGCGGGTGCTTATGGGATCACAGCCCTGTGCAAGGAGACAGAAGCCTTGCTCTGGGAGGTTGTACACCAGCACCTGTATTACAGTGAATATAAAGTGCCTGTGTTTGACACACTGGTTTTAAGCATCAGTACAGTAGGTTTCTGGTCAAACATTAATGTAGAGATTGTATGATGCTACTTAAGAGATATTGACATTATGTTGGGTAAAAGAACTTATTAATTATATCTAGTCAGTTGAAGGACTTAAGAGCAAAAAGTAGGTTTTGCTGAACTGGAAGGGGTTCTACCAGGACTATAACCCTAAAATCTGCCTGAGTATTCAGCCTGCAGATAGCCTCATGGCTTTCAGGCTTAAGACTGTGACATCATTATGTTTTGAACTTTATTTCTAGGCAGCACTTTGATCTGCCCACTTTTGACCAGCCAGCTCTTATAATTATGTGAGCCTATTTATTAGAACCTAATCTCTCACATAGGCTCACACACATGCACACATATTATACAGATATACACACACGGACACACACATACACACATACTTACCTGTCTCTTGTTTGCTAAAGAACCTTTTTTAATATCTTAGATTTTCTTCTCATTATTCTGTGTGAATTGTCTCATCAAGAACCCATTGATTGGAATAATAACACTATTATTATTTCTCCCAATCAAAAACATACTGGCATCATTCTCAAATTCTACCTGCAGTACCTGGATGTTTAATAACCCTAAATTCTCTAAAGAGATAAAAGATGTAAATCAAAGGTACTTTATTATTTACTAAAATAGAGATAGAGGCCGTTGCATCATATCTACAACCATATAAATTAAAGCTCTCATATCTCCACACAAGTCCACCTTTAGGATGTATTCAGCAGTTTTGGGAGAGTGACTTGTATGGGGAAAACAAAACTGTACACAGGCTTGAAAAGCCAACTGGTCTGGTGTATCAACAAGTGTGGGTGGGGTATTGAGTGTAAGAGGTACCATTGTAATGGAAGGAGCAATTTAACAACGCAGTGGGTAAGACTGACTTGAGCTAGAGAAGAAATACTTTGAGTTTAGACTCACAGGAGCTTGTAGCAATGTGTACACTTAAAACTCAGCTAAGCATGTGAATCAACAAGCAGGTATAAAAAAAAGATGTACTGATAAAGAGGAAATCCAGATTCATCAGATCATCCTGTCCCTCTTCCTTCAGGCAATCTGCACCCAGATTTGCAGCATCTGTTACCTGTGAAGACCTTCTCCTTCATGACTGTGTGGAAAGGTATTTTGTGACCGTTGAGCCTCCTGAGAGAGTGTGATTGCTAGCATTGCACATGAAGGTCTTTACATGGTAACATTTTACATGGTAACCCACATGGAATGATGTGATGGAAATTAACACCTTAAAATATATGTGCATGTATGTATGTATTTATATATATGCATATATATATTTATATAAAACACAGCCCCATTTGGCTTTTTAAAACCACTGCTTCCTGAATCTTATGACTAAGCCTACATAATTAAGCCAAGATCACTTTTTCCACTCCACCCAAACTTCGTAAAAACCTGTTGTAATTTTTTCTTGATTTATTTGCTCTTTTGTATCATTTTTTTTTCAATTTGTTCAGACTAACGATTTCAAATGAAAGACTTTCAAATCAATGGGTGACCCAGTGATTAACTGATTCTTTTAACACTGTAAAAAGAGAAATCCATTACATGCTGGGGAATGAAGCAAAGCAGGGAGGGAACCTCTTAACAGCAGTATGCTATATTTATAGCTTTGGGCTTTGGCTCCAGAGGAGGTGATGGAGGTGGTGGGTGGGAGCCATGGTGGTGGTAAATGATACTCATTTGTAAGCATCAGCAATATTCACCAAGAAAAATAAAGAAGTGATTTGTGGAATCCATTAAGATACAAGCATGAATAATAACTTGAGAGTTAGCAGTGTGGGCCTTTAACAGGTATTTGAGTTTTAAAATGCATTATACTTTGCAATTTTCAGAGCATGTGTTCTAAATGGCAGGTCATAGGCCCAGAATTGGTCCATGAAACAAAATATTCAAATTAAAAGTTTTATTCACTTTGACCTTTCTTAACCTTTCTCTTTTATCTAGAAATGAGTCAGTCAACTAACCTTTTCATAGGATATACTTTGGCCCATCAATCTAGTGGGGAATATGGAAGAAACAAGGATTATTTGTAGATAGATTAAACAGAAGCCCTCGGGACTTAGGACAGCTCTCTTAGGGTCAACCTTTCCTTTCCAATTGTCTCCACAAATATCTCCTAACTCATTAACCAAAGTCTTCACATTTAGGATTACCCTACTTATCAGATAGAAATGTGAGACACCTGCATTTATCTGGTGACCAGACTATCCTTGTATTCCTGATGACGAACACATCCCGCAGTGTTTTTCTAGATTTGACTATTGTAAAGGGCAAGGAAGTGTCTTCAAATAAAGGTGTTGTCTGCTGATTATTTTAATCCAATATATGTTTGATACTGGATTTATTATTTTAATGTTAAAGATAAGAAACCTCCTGCTCTTTTTCTGTCTTATTCTTTTCCTCTGGCCTCATTTCACTATACTAACAGGTATTTGCTTTCATAATAACAGAACTAAGGGGCAGTCATTGACACAGCCTTTTGGGGAATGGTCAAGTTCCTACAAGACATATCCACTTCTTGGCATACGCTACCATGTTGCCCATGAAGACACCAACACTTTTAAAAGATTAAATGATACTTAAGAGTAAAGTCTGTTCCAGGGTCTTTTCCTCAACATTCAATTTTTCATGGCAGATATACTTCTGCTCAGCTCTCTGGCACTGTGGTCCATGTATGGTTACACCCCCTGACTGTGGCAAAAGTATCAGCTATTTTACATTTTCTTTTAACAGAAAATCTCAAAGATCTTTGTAACAGTGATACCTTGGAGGAATGAGTGGGCTTCAATCCAAATGTTCAGAAAGTTGTGTTTCTATAACGATAAAATCATATTTTTAGAAACTGAAATCGAGTCTGTTATCTCACGATTCTCATCTTTCGCTCTGCCCCCAGTGTCTTTGCTGTCTCCTCCATTTCTGCTTCTGAAAGCACTGACCATCTAAGACCTACTTAGCAAGTGAAAATGTTCACTTGGTAAGGCTGCCATAACTGTGGGCAACCTCTGCTGCCAGCCCAGTACCAAGGCCAGGGCAGTCTAGAGTTTCGCTGACACTTGAAAATCTTTTGGTACTTGTAGACAGAGCTATGATCACAGACGGAACTCATTTGATATGTGGTCACTAGTGTCTCAGTCTGGCTGAGTAGCTGACGTTTAGCTTTGTGTGGGATTTGGGAGGGTGTGCAAAAGAGGAATTGTAAGCACCATCCTGAGGGGGAAACCTCAGGTGAATTGCAAATGCCATGAGTCACTTAACAAGTCTTAGGCCAAAATGCTTATGATTGTCTCTTTCCTAATACATTATCTCTTTCCTTATGGCAATTTACACTTTGGATTTTTAGTTTGTCCTACAAAGGACCCTCAACTTCCAGCATCTTGAACAGTATAGAAAGGAGGCTTTGAACAACATCAGAGTCCAACAGAATATCATGTTGCATCAGCAACACAAAATTGTTTTATGTGGTGTTTCTGGCCAAAGCTATAATGGAAGAAAATGATAACTAACTCTAGTTTTCCACTTATTTGTGGGAATTAAGTAGACCACTCTTCCATTACTTAATAATCAGAGTGGACTTAGCATTCTCAGAGGCTAACACAAGATGCTTTTCTTAAGTCAGGTGAGTATTTAAACTTGGATGCCTCACTTATAAATGGATGTAGGTAATTTTTTTTTCCCATCAATGGGCAGCTGACTTCAAGATGGTCTCCAACACGTAGGGTCTGTGCCCCAGAGCAAAGACTTTATCAAAGTCAAATTCAGGAGTATCTTGATTTTCTAGGTAAGAGAAATCAGGGGAGCCATGAGAGCCCGTGCAGGAATGCCTTCTTGTCATGGCTCCAGCATGTGAAGATTTTGAGCTCTCAGCAGGGAAAGAAATATCTATAGTATTCATTCTTCTTTGGTAGAAGCCTCCTTCCATGAATTCTGGGCTAGCCATCCTCTTACACTGTACTCCAAGGAAGAAAGGAATAGATACCATTTTCTTTCTATCCAGTTCTTCCCCTGAAATGGCTCATACACATTAGCAAAGTCATTTGCATGCTCTATAGGAGGGAACATCCTGATTCCGAATGCCACAAGTCATCGGGTTGGAACTGTTCATTCTAAACTTTTTTTCTGGTTAATTTGAAGTCTTGTCTCAGATTATTTCTTATGTCAGAGGTATAAGAACTAGAAAGGCAAAGGGGACTATGGTTGTACAATGGAATCCCAGGCCTGGGTGTGGTTTTGAAGTGCTACCTCCAGACAGCAACAAGGTGCCAGGCAGAAGGCATTAGGACCGGCAAGGTTGTCTAGACAAAGCAGGGACTGTCTGTGCTTTTACTGCCCTGGGCCTGCTTTTCTTTCACCTTGCTTTTTCCTTTGTTCTCCAGTGTGTTTGTATGTGTGTGTGTGTGACCACTATTAACAGCTCCTGTGTCA
Organism: Peromyscus nudipes; assembly: GCA_902168325.1. Classification (NCBI taxonomy): domain Eukaryota; kingdom Metazoa; phylum Chordata; class Mammalia; order Rodentia; family Cricetidae; genus Peromyscus; species Peromyscus nudipes. Next base: position 27,299 of record CABHPH010142461.1, read on the forward strand.
GGTTCATTACAAACCACCTTCTGCAGTTTCACTAAAAGCACAAGGGGCAGATATTGTAGTTGACATGAAGAAGGGAGGTGAGCACCCCAAACTCAGGTCCTATAGTGGCCACTTGGTGTAGATTTCAAATTAACATCACTTTACTAATGTAATCTAGACTATATTAACAACATTTCCCAAATTCTACTGGGAAGAAACTTGCATAAATAGTTTTTTTTCTTTTTTAGTGAGTCCCAATTTATTGCCTTACCCTTTACTCCCTACACACACACACACACACACACACACACACACACACACACACACACCCCTCTTGAATGTAGTGTCATGAATCCCAGGCTGGCCTCAGACCACATAGTGGAACATGAACTTGACTTGTTCATCTTCCTGTCTCCATCTCTTGAATGCTGGGATTACAGATGTGAGCCACACCGAAGTACTGAGGCTCAAAGCAAGAGCCTGCTGCATGGGAGGCAAAGCACTCTACTGAATTAGCTCCATCTCCAGCACTGTCACATCTTTTAAAGGAAATAATTTTGAATTTGCCAGAGAGATAAGAAATAAATGACCAAGTCATTGAAATTAAAGCCTTGAAATTAAACTTCTGTTGGGTATGAGGGGAATGGGGACAGAGTTCTAGAGTTGATGTTAACAATACGACATGATTATTTACTATAAGCAATGATAATAATGGTGATGACCAATGTGGTGATGATCATTACATGAGTCTTAATGCTGTCTTCTTTCTGTGTATTGGCTCATTTGATCATAAAACAAATACTGTTGATTGATTAATTAATTAATATCAATTAACATTTCATGGGCACATAGGTGCATAGATCTGAATCTATGCTTTTGTATTTTCAACTGACATCTGGGTTATGCTCTTGACAGCTGTTGATAACACAGTGTTTCACTGAACAATGGAACAGAGAGAATGCAAGGAATTCTTGGTCATGACTATGGACTTTGTCACTGTGGTCAGGATGAACGGAAAGAGTCATACTCCTTATCACTTGAGACACCATAGTCTACCTAATATATGTTGAAGGAAAGTCAAGAGTTGGCCTTTGACTAAGATGAATTTTTTATCAATTGCATGTGTATGTGTATGTGTATATGCGTATATGAGTGTGTGTATGTGTGTAGTGTACGTGTGTGGTGTATGTGTGTGTCTGGTGCATGTGTTTGTGTATATAGCATCTGTGTGTATATGTGTAAGTGTGTGTGTATGATGTATGTGTATGTACGTGGTGTGTGTGTGTGTGTGTGTGTGTGTGTGTGGTCTGTGTAGGTATGATGTGTATGGGTATGTGTGTGGTGTATGTGTTTGTATGTGAGTGGTATATGTGTATGTGTCTGGTGTATGTGTTTGTGTGTGTGGTATATTTGTGTGTGTGTAAGTGTGCGTGTGATGTATGTGTTGTGTATGTGTTGTATGTGTGTGTGATTTATGAAGGAATGATGCGAAGGTGTGTGTGTGGTGTATTTGTTTGTGCATGTATGGTGTCTCTGTGTGTAGGGGTATGTGATCTGTGTATGTATGGTGTGTGTGTATTCAAGTATATAAGTGTGATGTTCAATGAAAGCTGGGGAACACTTTGATATTGGTTCTTGTCTTCCACCTTGCTTGAGACAGAATCTCTTGGTGTTCTCATCACCATACAACAGGATAGCCATCCTGTTATCTCTCAGGAATTCTCTGCCTCTGCCTGCAAGCACTGGGATTACAGACATGTGGGTTCTAGGCATCCAAATTCAGGTCCTCTCTCTGTCTCCCTGTCTCTGTCTATTTATCTCTGTCTCTCGCTCCATCTCTCCATCTCTCTATCTCTCTATCTCTCTATATCTATCTATCATCTATCTATCTATCTATCTATCTATCTATCTATCTATCTATCTATCTATC
>CABHPH010142462.1:0-25825 GCA_902168325.1 Peromyscus nudipes
CTGGGAGGCAGAGGCAGGCGGATCTCTGTGAGTTCGAGGCCAGCCTGGGCTACCAAGTGAGCTCCAGGAAAGGCGCAAAGCTACACAGAGAAACCCTGTCTCGAAAAACCAAAAAAACAAACAAACAAACAAGTAGTTCCTTTTTAAAAGTAGATTCCATAATCTCCCTTTTTATCTTATCATATCCATATTCTCTTTTTTTCTTTTCATAATACATTCAGTAGTTTACCTTTTGTCATTTTTATATCTTCCCCTTTTTCCTCAATGTAGATTCATACTACATGGCATACATTGTATGAGTCACTTCTTTCACTTTCTTCTATGAGCCATCAAAGCAGTTTTCCATATGGCAGCAAAACCAAAGTGGTACAAAAAGAATTACAGCCTGGAGCTTGAGGCTGTGGAATCAGATGTGCAGCAGTATTCACTTATCATTTAAGTGAAGGATCGATGACAAAGTAAGGTGCAAAGGCTCTTAGTCAATTACTCCCCCAAGTCACATTAAAGTCAAATTCATCAGGTGTGGTGGCATGTTATAATCTCGGCACTCAACAGGTGGAAGCAGGCAGATTAGGAGCTCAAGACGTCTTATCTGCATAGTTTGAAACTTTCCTGGGCTACATGTGATCTTGTTCCAGAAAACTAAACATATTGAGTGGAATATAAATGTGTGACATGATCTTTGTTTGTCTCACTTCCTAGGGTCTATGTGGAACAAAGAGATAAGGTAGTACTGCTAGAAGAAAGCAGTAGCTGTAAACAGGCTAGTCTGCAGACTTCTATTAACTATTGTGAAATAATGATTTCTAGTTTGCATCACACATGCCCCAAATTGCAGATAGAACCAGTTTTATCTCTGCAGATGAGATCCAGTCATGTAACCAGCAAGGGACTAGAGACAGATAGCAGCAGGACCTATGAAGATGTCTATCAGGCAGGTGGAGGATTAGAAGGAAGACCATTTCACAAGAGAGACAGTCAGTCAGTGTCTATGAAACCCCTTATAGATTACAATGTTCTTGATTGGACGAGTTCAAAATGTCTGTGTTTCTTCCAGCTACACTGTGTTATGGAAGCTAGTGTTAAAATGGTGACTGAACAAGCATAGAGGCTGCATTTTCTTTATACGTATGAGCAGTGTGTGGCCTTTTTCGTGGCTTATATAAAACTTGCTCTTTCTCCATAATCATCAAGTTATAGAGATCTGAATTCCATCTCCTAAGAAGCATTCAAGTGGTCCATACACCTCTATTTATTCCCTGACTTCTTTATTTAGACTCTTGCAGTAAACTGGAATCTATTGTTTCTTAAGTAAGCCTCCTCACCTTTTAGAGAGCTATATTTCTTAAAGAGTGTCTTCTCCACTGACCCAAGTTTACTTCTCAAGAAGTCTATTCCTTATTCCTTGCTGTGCTGCGTGCTGGTGCAGAGGAGACTCAATTTGCTCCCTCACCCTTATTTATTCAGCAAAAATTCATTGATTGATCCTCCATTTTAAAGCACTACTTATAAGTTGCCGGAGATTGCAACAAAGACTTCAAAATCATTTTAAATCCTCTTCTAGGTAATGGTATCCCAAGCACTCACTCTTACAATGAAAACAAACTACATGGGTTATATCAGCACAGGTATAAATGCATCAGAGGAAAAAAAAGGGACCTGGATTACCTAAAAGAACTGAATTCTAGAAACTGACACAATATTTAAGTGTCTCACAGTCTACTGATGGAGCCAGCTGGGCAACATGACAAAATGTTGAAGAGAATGAACAGAATTCTATGCTGCTTTTTGCCACTGCTGATTCTAATGGAAGCATAAGGGAAAAATTGCCATAGACAGAATTAAAGAAAAAGGAGACTATCACTTTGGAAGTGCATATGCAGGAACACAGAGAGGTCCCAGGCACATTCAGATCTCTGGAGGTTGTTGGAATTAGTGTAATCCAGGCTAGGGAAAGATCCAGGATAACACTTCTGACATAATTTTAACTTTTAGCAAAGAAAGTTTCTGAGAATACTCCTGTTTCAGTTAGGTTTCTGTTGATATGATAAACACTGACGAAAAACAACCTAGGGAAAGAAAGGATATATTTGGCTTAGCAGTCACAGTACATCATGGAGGACAATAAAGGCAGGTGCTTCTACAGGCAGGACCCAAACCAAACCACTGAGGGATTTTGGTTTCTGTCTTATACTCTGACTTTCTCAGCTTGCTTTTTTATACACCCTAGGGACACCAGCCTAGGAGTAGCACCTCCCAGAGTAGGCTGGTCCCTCTCACATCAATCATTGTTTAAAAAAAAATCCCTCCACAGACTAGCCCACATGGCAATCTGATGGAGGCATATTCTCAATTAAGTTCCCTCTTCCAAGATGAACCTATCTGGTGTCAAACTGACAAAATCTAACCAGGACATCCCTTCTTCCTGACAATAGCCCCACAGATACAGGACACAATAGCTGATGACAAGGGTGAAGATGTCTCCAGTGCTGAGAGATTAAGTTCAAGTTCTGCTCAGCGTATGGCACAAGAAAGTAAAGAAATGGTACCAATTATCCAATGTGGTGGTAACAAATTTTGAATGCCACCTTTCCTGATGGGATATATCTGAAATGTATTGTGTTCATGTGTGTGTGTGTGTGTGTGTGTGTGTGTGTGTGTGATGTCTGATGGATTTGACTAGATTAATTCAGCCTCTTTGTGTAATGTCCTTTTAACGAATCAGATCACAGACATAAGATGAAACCATCAGCACAGGGATGATGGAAATCTCCAGTGATAATCAGAAAGGGCTCATTTAAGACATGAAGTTGAAAACATCAACCAGCTCAAAGTCTAATGCAAAACAGGTAACACAGTTTGCATAAAATCAAGAGATGACCTGCTCTTATAGAGACATCACAGTCAGCAGTCTAAACCAAATAGAATTTTTTATTAAATGTATTTTCTTAGCCTGTCTGACACCACATCTTATTTAGAACTGTAGATATCAAGGCAAAAAATGCCCCAACTGCCCTTCATTAAACCCAAAATAAAGATTGAATATTTGAAAGACAAATGCATATTCTCTGGTATCTTGGATCACTAATACAAATTAAGAGTAGATATTTAGCTTTCTATTTTAAAATAATTATGACTTATAAGAAGTTGCAACTATTTTTCAGAGAAGTCTGTTATGTGTGGCACCCAGTTTCCTCTCAAAGTGACATGTATGACTAGAGTACATTATCAGACTGGCATCATAAGCACCACACCACTGTAAACTAGTCTGAAGCAGTTCTGGATTCCACAAAGTTTTGGATACAGTTAATTTTGTATATCTTTGATGCTACTTTTTTTTTTGGGGGGGGTTGTATGTCAGACTTTCCGTTTATCAGTCTGAAATGCAAAGGTTAAAAATTAGCTTTTCTGTTGAGTCTCCCAGTACTTTCTTCCTCTCTCTACCCACACCTGATCTCTCCTCTTCCCAACTCCAGCCACTACCAGTCCACCCACAAAATCTATTCAATTTCCTCTTCCCAAGGAGATCCTTACATCCTGCCTTAATCCTTCCTTGTTACTTAGCTCCTCAAGTCCATGTGAATTAAAGACCTCAACATAAAACCAGATACACTGAATCTGATAGAAGAAAAAGCAGGGAATAGCCTTGAATGCATTGTCACAGGAGACAACTTTCTGAACAGAACACCAATTGAGGAGGCACTATGATCAACAATTAACAAATGGGACTTTGTGAAACTGAAAAGCTTCTGTAAGGCAAAGGACACTGTCAAAAAGACAAAAATGGAAGCCTATAGAATGGGAAAAGGTCTTCACCAACCCCATATCCAAAAGAGGGCTGATATCCAAAATAAATAAAGAACTCAAGAAACTAGATACCAACAAACAAAATAATCCAATTAAAACATGGGATACAGATCTAAACAGAGCATTCTCAACAGAGAAATCTCAAATGGCTGAAAATCACTTAAAGAAATGTTCAACATCTTTAGCCATCAGGGAAATGCAAGTCAAAATGACACTGAGAATCTATCTTAGAGTTGTCAGAATGGCTAAGATCAAAATCACAAGTGACAAGCTCATGCTGGTGAGGATGTGGAATAAGGGGAACACTCCACCATTACTGGTGGGAGTGCAAACTTGTACAGGCACTTTGGAAATCTATATGGTGGTTTCTCAGTAAATTGGGAATAGATCTACCTCAAGACCCAGCTATATCACTCCTTGGCATATACCTGAAGGATGCTTCATCCTATAACAAGGACTCTTGATCAACTATGTTCAGAGTAGCTTTATTCATAATTTCCAGAAACTAGAAAAACCCTAAATGTCTCTTAACCGAAAATGGATAAAGAAAATGTGTACATTTATACAATGGAGTATTACTCAGCTGTTAAAAAACAATGACACCATGAAATTTGCTGGCAAGTGGATGCAACTAGAAAAGATCATCCTGAGTGAGGTAACCCAGACACAGAAAGACAAACATGGTATATACTCGCCTATAAGTGGATATTAGCCATAAAGTAAAGGATAAACATGTTACAATATCCAGACCTAGAGGAGCAAAGTAATGAGGAGGGATCAAGGGGGCACTCATGAATCTTACTCCAAAGTAGAAATAGAATAGACATTGTCATCAGATGGGGGAGGTGTCTGTATGGAAGGGTAGGGTTGGGAACAGGAGGGATCAGATAGGGGGAAGATGGAGGGAGAGAGTACTGGAAGAGACAACTGGAATGTGAGGGCATTTCTGGGATTCGATTAAAACCTAGAACAATGGAAACTCTCAGGAATCTATGAAGGTGACCCTATTTAAGACTGCTAGCAAAGAAGAATATGGAGCCTGGACTGGCAATCTGCTGTAACCAAGCAAGATTTCCAGTGGAGGGAGTGGGACACCAACCCAGCCACAAAACCTTCAAAGTACAATTGGTTCTGCCTACAAGAAGTGTTGGGGTAAAGGTGACACAGAAATGTGGGAACGAACAACTAATGACTGGTCCAGCTTGAGACCCATAACATGAGAGGGAGCTCACCTCTGAATGCTACAACCAAGAGGCAAGATAATCCAGAAACCAAGGTCAGAATGGAACAAACGTAGAAAAAAAAATCAATGATTCCTAATGATATTCTGCTATACTCATAGTTTGATTCCTAACCCAACTTTCATCAGGGAGGCTTCATCCAGCAACTGATGGAAACAGATACAGAGACCCACAGTCAAACATTAGGTAGAGCTCAGGGAATCCTGGGGAAGATGGGGAGGAAGGATTGTAGGAGTAGGGTCAAGGGAACCACAAAAATTCCCACAGAACCTACTAACCTGGACTTATAGAGGCTCCCAGAAACTGGACAACAATCATGGTGCCTGCATCGGATGGACTTGGCCCTGTGCACATACGTTATAGTTGTGTAACCTGGTCTTTTTGTGAGACTGTGAACAGTGGGAGCAGGGGCTGTCTCTGATTCTGTTGCCTGCTTTTGGGACCCTTCCCTCCTACCAGAATTTCTTGTGTTGTGCAGCTTTAATAGAAGAGGAGGTGCCTAGTGTCACTGCAACTTGATATATCATAGCTGGCTGATATCCATGGGAAGCCTGCCCTCTTCTGAGAGAAACAGAGGAGGAGAAGCTGGGAGAGTGGGTAAGTGACTGGGAGGTGAGGAGGGAAGGGAATTGTTGATCAGGATGAAAAAACAACAGAAAAATAGCTTTTCTTTCTTATAGGTAATCAGTGTGTGTTATAGACCTAAAATTGAGTCTCTAGGTATAGAATTGACTCTTTGGAAAGCTAGTATTTATCTTACCAAAATCAGTATCTAGAATAGTATAACTTTTGTGCTCTATATGGTGAAAGATTGGGACAGTAAGCTAAATCCACAGGAGAGAACACTGAGTTTTTTTTTTCTTCTTCTACTTAACAGTTGTTTACTGAACAGCTTACTTTGAGCAAACATCACACTTAGACAATCTAAAAGACCAGAATATGCACAATTCCCCAGTCACTGAGAATCTTGTATAATATAGAAGGGAAAATATTACTATGGAAAAATAAATAAGACACACTGCAAATAACGGAGAACTGAGAAGTTGACTTGGTGATGAAGAAGCATGTGGGAGCCCTTTTTTTGGCCATGGAGAGTCTGTCTTGCAATAACTATTTTCAGAAAAGATCCAGAAGCTTGACAATGTATGTCTAACATAGTACCTCTAGTCGAGTGCTGTCTGGCACTCTCTCCTAAGTGTATCATCACACGTCTGTGAATTTTATTACAGAAACATAGAAGTCTAAGCTGCTCGCTTTAAGAGGAATCAGCAGGTAAAGGCACTTGGACCAACTCTGATGATCTGAGTTTGATACAGGAACCTACATGGCAGAAGGAGAACTAACTCTTACAAGTTGTCCTTAGACACCCACACCCATGACATGGCATATGCACATATGCACACACACATTTGTATACATACACCAACACATCACAAATACAAATAAGTAAATAATATAAATGATTTAAAAAGGATAAGAAATAATGGTACAATAAGAGAGTTTTGTTGTATTCTTCCTTTAGTGGTTGCTAAGTGGTTGGTCCATTAGCTTTTCCTGTCCTGAATCATAGTGTATAGAGCCTAATGAACAGCTTTGTGAATGTCTTGGGGATGCTAACTTTGCGTCTGCATCAGGATTGACTATTAGAACAAAGCTGACACAAAGCAATAAGGACACTCTCTGCAGAAGCTCAGGAAGCAAACGGAAATTGAAGTGTCCTCTCTACAACTTGTAATTACTGCTTCACATCTCACTTGCCTCCAGTGATTTGGTTTTTATTTAAGAGGAAAAAGTACAGTGGTGAATATTTTTTACAAGGTATTATTACTCCTGGTTTTATCCAGAAATATAACTGATATGAAATCTGAAAGGGAAATTCTGTCATTTCTTAAGTTGCAGCTTACTATAACAAAGATTTTATTTGGGCAGTAGAGTCAGATTATCAAGATTGCTATTCATATCATCCTTGAATCTCAGTGATCTATTAAATACAAGAGATAGTAATAATAATATTGTATATCTTAAGGTAAGCTTGCTGTCATAAGAGATAAATGTCAAAGTTTCAGTGGCTTATCAAAATAAACATTATTTTGTTTCCTGTGAAATCCATAGATGTCTCAAGATGGATGGCTGCTCCTCAAGTGGGATCCTTTTATCTTGTGGTTCAATCTTTTTCAGCATGGAGGTCCAATGGCTCCATTATGTGTGTGTGTGTTTTCATGTATGTGTGTATGTATATATTGTAGAAGAGAGTCTTGCCATATGGATATTAAACAGATTGAAAATGGAAATGAAAATGACCTTGACAAACAAGCATAGAAAGCACATAGGCCCACACTTAAGATGGGAGCAACCACATATGTCTAGGTTTCATTGGTCTGATGTTAGCCATGAAGCCATTGTTAATGGCCAGATCTATATGGCAAGTAATGGAGTAAAGAGTAACTTGATTTGAGACTGACTGATCACCCCAATCAGCCTTTGAATTCTGGAAAGTTGTTGGGAGACTGAAATGGATTATAACATGGGAACCCTTAAAAAGCACTGAAAGTGAACAACGCATTTACGTTTGCTACATTTTAAATTATTACAAATATTAGCTGTCTTCATAACATATTTGTTTCTCCAGAAATAGTGGTTAAGCTTTTGACTGCCATTTTCAAAATTTTATGGCATTATTATTTTTTAAATTTTCATACAATAAACTTTGATTGTATCCTTTCTTTTCTCCTAAGTTCTTCCAGATTCTATCCACCCAACATCATGCTCTTTCTTTCTCTCAAAAGAAAAAAGAAAATGAAAAAAGGAGAAAACAAAAACTAAAAAGACAGAAAATAACAAACCATCACAATTACAACAAAGGCACTCAATAAAACACAAAGTTCATTTTGTGTCGGCCAACTACTCAAGCATAAATGTTGCCCTGGAGTGTAGTTAATATCCCATTGTCAATCACTGCAGACAAAATCAATTTTTCCCTCTCCTAGCAGTCATCAATTGCAGATAGCTTTAGGGATGGGACTTTGTTCCCACTTCTCCTTTGCCTGGCTAGGATTTTGTCTGGCTTGAATTTGTGAATGTCTTATCCATGCTTATCATAGTCTGTGTAAGTTTATAGGTATCAACCCTGTTGAGTTAAGAAGACACTGCTTTCTTGAATTCATCCACCACATTTAACTCTTACAATTTATCTGCCTCCTTTTCTGCATATATTTCTGACCTTTGAGGGGGAGGAGCCTGATATAAATCACGAGTAAAAAAAGAATTACTAGAGTATCACCATCCTAGATTTCAAGTTGTACTACAGAGTTATAGGAATAAACTCATAAGAGTATTGACATAAAAAACAGATGCATTGCTCAAAAGAAACAAACTGAAGACCTAGAAATAGTTTAACACATATGAACAGCTAAGTTTTGATAAAGACATAAAACCTACACACTGGAGAGAAGACAGCATCTTCAATAAACGGTGCTAGTCAAACTGGATGGCTGCAAAGTAGAACAATACAAATAGATTCACATCTATCACCCCGAACAAAACCCAACGCCAAATGTATCAAGAGCTTCAACTAAGACCAGACACCATGAATTTGATAGATGCGAAATTTGGGGATAGACTTGAAGTCATTGGAACAGTAAAGGACTTTTTAAAACAAGACTTTTTGCACAGGCACTAAGACCAGCAATTAATAAATAGGACCTCATAAAGCTGAAAAGCTTCTGTCTGGCAAAGAACACCATCATTCAAAGTTGCAGGATACAGAATAGAAAAAAAATATTTATCACTGTACATCTGACAGAGGATTAGTACCTAGAATCTAAAAAGAGTATAAGAAAAACTGATCAAGAAAACAAGTAAACCATTCAAAAATAGGGTATAGAAGTAAAATATGAAACACAAATGGCTAAGAAACACTTTTTTAAATCTTCAACATTCTTAGTTATCAACATAAGTTAAAACATGGAGATTTTACTTCATCCCAGTCAGAATTGTTAAGATTAATAGAATAAGTGATAGCTGATGCTGATAAGGATTTGGGGAAAGGGAGACACATATTCACTGTCAATGGAAGTGTAAATTAACTTCCATTACAGCCACTATGGAAACTAGAGTGGCAGTTACTCAGGAAGCTGAGAATTCATCTACCTCAAGATCTAGCTATACCGGTTTGGGCATATACCCAGAGGATTCTACATCTTATTACAGAGATGTTTGGCCACCCATGTTCATTGCTTTTTATTCATAATATCCAGAAATTGGAAACAGCCTAGATGTCTATCGACTGATGAATGGATATGAAAACATAGTGTATTTACACAATAGATTATTATCCAGCTGTGAAGAAAATGAAAATTTGAAATCTGCAAATAAATGAATGGAGCTAGAAACAATCATCTTGACTGAGGTTAATATGTAAACACTTCGTATTTTTTTTCTCATAATTCTAAAACCTTGGACTTAGACAAACACAATGGCAAATTGGTTAGGACTCATGAGAACAAGCTATTGATGGCGTCATTGCAAGTCACATTAGCCAGTACTAGCCAGCAGCTGAGCTCTTCAAGTTGCATGGAGATGTACACACATGTCCATTTAAAAAGTCGTAACACATTCGGATAGTTCTATGAGTAGATAGCCAGGTTAGTGTGAATTCTTCAACCTGGCTACACAAGACTTCCACTCTTTCTGTTGTCTGTGTTCTTAGAACCTAGTCCACCTGACTTAAGCACCTGAATTTCAAGAAACTCCTCATCTAATGGCATTTCAACAAAATGCCCTTGAGACTTGAGGGATATTTTTCTCCTCTATTTTATCAATTTCTTTCCCATCATGTTTTTTGAAAAACAGTCTTGCTATACTTCCCAGACTTCCAAGGTTGACTTCAAGTTCACAGTCATCTTGCTTCAATTTCCTGACTACTGGGATGTAGGCATCTACCCCCATGTGGAGCTTTTGATCAATATTTGGTTTGAATTCTTTTTTTGTTTTGTTTTGTTTTTTGTTTTCGTGTCCTCTCTGTATTCTGAGTCTAGCAGGAACCAGAGGGAAGAAACTATAATTTTTTTTATTTACATCTACAAATGTTTAATGTATCTTAGTCTTTCACACATCTTCTGTAAGTATTTCTTAATTGATTCTGTGTCTCTCTGCTATACCACAATTAGAATCAGATTTATAGTCAGACTTCTATATGGCAATTTGTGGCAGCTTGAACAAGTATAGACAACCCCTAACTCTCAACCTCTTCCTGTACAATGGAGGAGGGGTTATATCTACTTGTGATACCTGGAATTGATATAAAATGAGGTGGATAACAAATTGAGCATGAATGCCCATTCCCAATAAGCCTACTACTCAGACATGGCCGATGATTCTTTGGATGAACATGCCAATAAAAAATGGATTTGGGAATTAAATAATTTAAAAATATGTGAAATTCTGATGACTCAAAAAAGTTTCCAGGTAGTTCCATTGGTAATGTGCCGCCCATGAATGCACAAGAACTTGGGATCAGATCCCCAGCATCCACAGAAACTCCAGGTGTCTTTGTATATAACTGTAACTGTGGTGCCATAGAATAGAAACAAGAGGATCCCTGGAGCTTGCTGGCCAGCCAGCTGAGCTAATTAGTGATCTCTGGGTTCAGTAAAGGTCTCTGCCTAGAAGAAAAGGTGGAGAGCATTAGTGGCAGTTACCTGATGCAAACCTCTAGCCTCCATATGCACACACAGACATACACACATAGACACACACAGACACAGACACACACAAACACACACACACACAGGAGAAAGAGAGAGAGGAAGAGAGAGAAAGAGAGAGAGAGAGAGAGAGAGAGAGAGAAACAAAAGTTGTTCACCAAGCTTAGGCAATCCATAACTTCCTCCCTTTCCAGTCTTTTCCAAAATGTCAGCTCATTGATAAAGCACCATAAAAAACTACTTGTGGATAAGCTTACCACCAAGGGATTGTAAGAGAGTTAAGAATAATTGACAATCTTTTTTCCTGGTGAGAGATACAGGGTACAGATGGAAGAGTGGAAGTGATTGTTCATCAGTGTCATCTCAGGATAACCCATTGCACTGGATCTTACATAAGCAGCCAGAGTACAGAATTCTGTGCCATCCTGTCCTGAAGCATGAGTGTCCATTAGCAGCTGGAGGGTTGTTGAATTGGCAGAAGCTGGAGAACCAGAATAAGAGTCCTTAACCTGCTGGGGATAGCTAAAATCGATGAGCAAAGTTTTCACTCTCAGCTTCAACATTACATGCATTTCTAAAAGGAATCACTCTTGACTCAGAGGAAGCCACCCTTTGTGTAAAATATGCCCCTCTTTGCATGCTGTCTGGGAGTATGTTCCTCATCCCTTGACTTGACTTCGTAAATTTTGGCAAGAGCATTGTGAGCCAGACTATTTCTGAAGCAAAACTAAAGCAGTGTGAGAAGTTGCTTATAAGTCATGCTGGTTACAGAACTTCAACTGATGAACAACCTCCATCAGGCTGGCCTTGTGGACATGTCCGTGGGCATTTTCTTAATTGCTAATTTATGTAGAATGATGCAGACCCCTGTGGGCAGTGCCATTCCTAAGCAGAGGAAGCAAGTCAACAAGCAGCATTAACCATGGCTCTACTTCAGTTCCTGCCTTCAGGTTCTTGCTTTGAACTCCATCCCTGGGTTCCTTTGATGATAGACTATAACCAGAAGCCAAATTAATCCTTTCTTTCCCAAGCTGCTTTTGGTCAGTGTTTTATCACATCAGTAGAAAAGCAAATTAAGATAGAAATTGGTACTGGTAAGGTAAGGTGCTGCTGTGATGGACCTGATGATTTCTATTTTATGCCTTAGATTGCTTTATATAAGGAATGTGGAGGAATTTGAGCTGGAAAAGCCATTGAGTGCTTAGAGTTTAATGAGCTATTTTGAAAAAGTTGAAGATAATAGTGAGAGAAATGCAGATGATGGAAATGTGGCTTGTGAAGTTTTAGAGGAAAGTGCTCCAGAGAGTTCCAGACTGCATCTCAAGCTGTCAGAAAAACTTGGTAGTGTATGAATCACCTCTCACGTGTTACTGCTTTGGTGGCAAGAAGGCTGCAGAATTGAAGGCATCATGAAAAAAGCTGAGACTCGATGCTGTGAAAAGCCAGTAGAATCCACTGGTGAAGATGAAGCCTCAGTAGCAATGGAGACCCGCTTACACTGAGGATATCAGGACCATGAGATGATCAGACAAGACAGAAGCAGGTATGCAGTGATGCTGGCCTCCGCCTCCCAGGCAAGCTATGTGTTGCAGGTGGCACAGTCAAGGAATTGGAGCTGTCCAAACCCTTTGGAGCCCTGAAGACTGTGTGTGAATTTCAGATGTCTAACATTGAGCTACACTGTTTGATTTATACTTCTGGATGTTGGTTTTCTTCAATTCAGTTGTAACAGTGATCTGGTTCTTTCCTTTTAGAATAAGAAGCATGTAATTTCTTTTCATTTTATTAGAGCCCACAGTTGAAAGACTTTGGACTTTTAAAGAGACATTAGATTCTTAATGACTATGGGACTTCAAAGTTACATTATGCTTTATATTGTGACATTAATGTGAAACCTTAGAAGACAAACAAGAAGAAAAAAAGTTGTAACTAAATGGTATTTGTGTCTGAAGTTGATAAGGGGTCAATGTGCTGGCTGGTGTTTGTCAACTTGGCACAATCTAGAATCACCTTCTAAGAGGGAACTTCAACTGAGTAATTTCCTTCATTAATCTGGCCAAGGGACTTGAATATGGGACATTTTCGTAGTTGTTAACTCATGTATGAGAGCATGAACTACTGTGTGAAGACTCATTCCTAAAAAGATAGACCTGGGATGTATCAGAAAAAGTATCTGAGCTGGCAAAGGAAGCAAGCCAGTAAATGGCATTGCCCATGGTTCTACTTCAATTCCTGCCTTGAGTTCCTCCCCTGGTTTTCCTTGAAAAATGGACCTGCAAACCAAATAAATGCTTTATTCTCCAGGTTGCTTTTGGTCAGTGTTTTATTACAGCAGTAGGGAAGCAAACTAAGACATAAGCTTGACAGAGTGTGGACAAGATGAAAGACTGCTTATTGCTTTCTCATAGAATGTGTGTAAGGCATCTTCTGATGGTGACTTGACTCCTGGAAACAGTATATATGAAGAGGCATTTTGGATAACTTAGGAAAAGAAATTGAGACATAAGACAAATAAATATAATCAATAGAAATTAAATAGGGACTGGAGAGATGGTCGAGTTGATAAAGGATGTTCCATACAAGTTTGAAGACCTGAGTTTGGACTTCCAGTACCCACCTATAATTTTAGCTCTGTGAAGGCAGAGACAGATGAATCCCAGGGTCTCACTGGACAGCTAGCCTAGCTGAGTAAGTAAGCTTCAGGCTTAAAGAGAGACTTTGAAGCAAAAATAAGATAGAGAATAACTGGGAAAGATACCTGATGTCAGCATCTTGCCCCCACACCCATATGCACATGTGCAGACACATATGAACATGTACACACAGATGCATACACCCGAAAATAGTAAAATAAAAAAGAAGACAGATACTTGCATAATGCATGAGCAGCAGGCTAGCAGGCATTGTCTTTGTTCCCCAGTGAACAGATAGTACTGAACTCCCACAGAGTCTGATCACATAGATGTAAGGGATTTGACTCGGCATATCCTAAAGTGATAGGGGGAGTGCTAGTTACAGGTTGGTCATGTTCAGTTCTCTTTACTGGGCCTTTTCCTAGTTATGAAAGGTCTGGAAGACCCTGAGATAATCTCAGTAGAAGTCTAGCCTGAAGAGAAAGCAAGATAGGTTGCTTAGCTGCTTCTGAATCCCTTTTATGCAAGTTTCAACACTCTGGGCACAGTTTGGTGCCTCTTGTGTAACAGTGTCCTGATTTGAATAGAACTTATATTTGTCCTCTTGCCAACTCCCCATTCAAATCACCTCTGGCCATTCTTAAAGCACCACGTCACAATACAATGTAAATAATTTATAGATCTTCATAGATTTCCATTTTAATTTGTTTTCTGAAATTAATAAATGCCCAAGTAGCGGTATTATATTTTTTTAATGGAGAAAACAAAAACATGTTTACTGTTGCCTGTAATTTGGGGAGAACTATTACCTAGAATAAGGTAATAGTTTAAGGATATCTTAGTTCAATGTCTTAAAGTTTGAAAGTGAATTCCCTTGAAACTCAATGACAACTGTGCTGTCTCTTGTCAGAGGAATATCATAACAATAGCAGCCAGTGTTTATTCAGAAGCATACACAACCAGCCTCCACGATCAGATGCCACTGGCCTGGAGAGCCCAGCCCTAGTCCCCCATCTCTACTCTGGGTCCATACAGCACCCACTGTAAAGACCCAAGGAAGTCTGTTTCAGGGCTTTTCAGATCAGGCATTCATATCTGAATTTCCCCATGCTTTGTCTGCTCCAAAGATTATTATTCATTGTTTCTAATTGCTCCATTTCTGGATCTCTTCATAAATACACATCATAGGAACATTTTCAAAAGATCTGTCATAGGATTGTCTCCAGTTTTTGTGCTTTTAAATGTAAAAGCCCCCAAAAGAATTGGCAGCAACTCAAAATAATGATTATGTAAATGAAGGGGGTCTCGCTTTTAAACTAAAGAAAGGCAAAGCTATTTAGAGCAAGGACCCCTCCTCTTCCACTAAGAAAGAACTACATTCCTTCTCTCCTTCATCTCTCCTCTTATCTAAATCTTAGGGACTCTACTTCTAGAATATTCTACAGAAGACCGTTAGTGGCCAATTGCCCATCTATACATGCTGCCATTACTATAATGCTCAAGCCATTTGCTTTTGGTGTTTCTGGCTGTTGTGTTGGACCACTGAACATTTTTTTTTTTTGTCTGTGTGTGTGGTTGAATATAAATTCTGGTTGGAACAAAAAAAAAAGAAAGGCAAGAAAAAGCCCTCCAGATATTACAATAAACACACACACAGAGGAAGGGGGAAAAATCTATCTCCATTGAGCTTAACAATCAGCAGGGCCGAAATTACCTCTTATTAACATTTATTTTACAAAAGAGGCAGGGTATAATTTGGTGATAGATTCAGATTTGGAGAGCAGCTATAATCAGCCCTGAAGGGTTCTGCCTGAAGGACACGGCTGCTATTTTTTGTAATTATATTTCTCTGCCCCCATCCCACACCCCCATCTGTAAGAGTCTCCCACTCCTGTCTGTGATGACTGTCTGGCTCTCCCATTCAGCTCCCTCTTTCTCTCCTCACGAGCCCCCTTCTCTCCTTTTCTCTCCCTAGGCCCCCTAGGATAATGCAGCTTCTCTCAATAGCCCAGGCAGGCTTGAAGATTAGAAGAAAGCATGTTGGTGGAGACTGGGAATGGATGAATAGGAGCAGGAGGCCCCACTCCTTTGGCAAACAAGGCTCTGGGAACTTGTCCAACTGGGAAGAACATGTGCTGGGCCCCTGAATAGGCAAGCAGCAGGCCGGCCCATATGTCAGCCTGTGCCACAAAGACGCCCTTGCATATCTACCGTGACAAACAGGATTACCAGAGACAATTAATCTGGCCCGCTTTATCAAAATCAAGCAATGACCTCTGACCTCTCCCCTCAGTGTGCGGCAGATGCCACGCTCCAACTCAATAGGCCTTGAGCACTCCCTTTCTCTCTTCTGTAAAGCATCCAAGGCCTGAATCAGGCTGGCAGGAGACTAGCAGCAAAGACGGTGGTGGGGACGGGTCGGCCTGCAGCAAGCTGAGTCTGTATTTTCTTCCACTGTTCAGGGAATGCAGCTCCAGATTCTCAGCTGCCGTAGATGGGAAAAGAAAAACTTCCATTTTATTTTTACTCTTCTTGTCCGGTGTCTGCAGCTTGCTTGAGGTGGAAGTAAGGGACTCTGTAGTGTGTGTGGAGGTTGTGGGGCGAGCACAGGCTAATATCGGGGAGATCATTCTAGTGAAAGAAGGTGTGCCCATGGATGAGGATTAATAGATTGTATGCCCCAGTTAGTGGTCGTGTATAGGAGCCATGACAATGTAGCATTAAAGTAGCATGGCGTCTGGAGTGAGAAAACTTCTGAATTAAGACTCTGTCAAGCCCATTCCTAGAACTTACTAATTTGTTTAATTTTCAGTGCTTGTGCCTTTGTGTGGGTGAGAGACACCGAGAAGCTGAATTTTATATTGATATCTGTCAAAGGCGTTCCCTACACTGTTTTGCTTGATTTATAAATGAGAACCCCGTTTAGAAAGGAAGTGATGAGAGTTTTGAAAGTTTGAGAGAAGAGGCTGTTAGTGAATATAGAGGCCAGGGTTGTTATGAGATTATGGCACTGCTGCTCTTCGGCTATCTCTCACCCACAGGAAAGGCTACCACTCTGCTTATGGAAGAGCAGGACATAGAACAAGAGGTGACTTAATACTGGTTCATCTTTGGTGCCCCTTGCTTAGGTATTCCAAGAACTTCTCAGCTCAGCTTCCCAAAGCCTTTTTCTGCATATTAAATACAAAGTAACTGGTTGGTAATTCATGACTGTGTCAAGCTTACATCACAGGCACCTAGAGAGCTCAGAAGAAATAGGACTTCTAGATTCTTCCTGGGGCTGTAAACCTTTCCTCTTGGATATGAACCTGTGTCTGCCCTGTCACCATATTCTAGATGATTGTTTTGCACTCTGACATCCTGAATGAGAGAAGAGACATCATACATTGAACCTCACTGCAGATTTTTCCTTTAACTACACCAGCTGGGTCCTCAAAGTCAAGTCAATGTTTGCATCCCTGTTTCTTCAGTAGCAGAGATTGTATAGCATAAGGCCTGTCTTGCCCAATGTACTTTTGGGGGTAGACTTTCCTCCTGGATGTGATTTACAGAGAATCCCCACCTTCCTGCCTTGAGATCGGATAAATGCTGTCTTCACTGCCTCCCTTCCACCATATAATTTAAGTTCTGTGTAAAATTCCAAAGCAGAGCTGGGTATGGTGGTGCACACCTTTAATCTCAGCACTTGGAGACAGAGGCAGGCATATTTCTGTGAGTTCAAGGCCGAACTGTTTTACATAGTGTTTTGCAGTCCAGGTCAGGCAGAGCTGCATGGTGACACCTCATATCAAAAGGGGGGATTTCAACCGAGGTTCTGAGGTTCCCATGTGTGTGACTATGTCTGAGGGAAAGGGTTATGTGGATTGTGTTTTAAGCCAGGTGGAAAAGTTGAGTGGAGATTATTAGAAGACAAAAATTGTTATTAAAATGTGTATACCCAAAGTCACTGAGAAGTTGTACTTGTTTATGCTCGACTGAAGAAAGTGAACATGGGAACTGTTGCTAAAAAGCATGGGTGCCAGGCAGCAAGTGTGGGGACAAACAGGCGACAACACTAGTGATGAATTAGATCCAGCTGAGGTGTCCGAAGCCAAGGTCACCTCTTCTGTCTAGAAAATGGGAGCTGTCTGACTCTAAGCCATGAACCCTTAAAAACTGCAAGGACTCTGTCCTGAAGGGACTTCAGCTGACATCCTTTTGACCATGGCTGAGAAGGAGCTTGCACTCAGCATAGGAATCTCATACTCTATGTCCTCATACTCAGATACTCAACTTCTGCGAGCACGATTCTCCCCCAGATCCATAGTCTGATTTTATTCAACTGGATTGAAAATTAGGTACTACTAAATAGTTAATTGAGAAATGTACACTGTCCAAGGTCAGTAAGATGAACTCCAAGTCACATTAGACATCTATGGGGTGCTACACTCTTAGAAGATGGAGAAGTATTTCTAGAGCACTGGTGTGTAAGGGAAGCAAGTGAGGACACCCAGGCTGCTACTGTTTGTTATAGCAAGGACAATTGGGAGAGTGAGTGGGCTTCTTTCCATAGATTTCAAATTAATACAACAGTCTTTATATATCTGTTAGTTTCTTCTATCTTATACTGAGTGGTAAAAACCATCTTTCTTTGAAACTTGAGACTCAAAAGATTTGAGAATTATTGTAGGTAATGTGGCATAATATTACTAGGCAATAAAATTTAGTAAACAAGAACTTTTTGGTCATGGACTATTTTTGCATTCCAACTTCACTAATTTACTAAATAATTTTGGTCTTGTGCTGATATGAGATAACCCAGCACACTCAGACCTGTGTGTCTCCATGTAGATGAGGTGAGCATGTGCTAGTCATTAAAATAATCCTGGGCAAACTTCATTCTGGGGAGTTGTGGGACTGTGTTACAAGGAAGTCCTGCCCTACTTTGTGTAGAAAAGCAAGAAGTTTGATTTCAGGCTGGCAAGCTCAAGGTCACTGGAATCCCTCTAAAGTGCCAGAGACTGCAATAGGGTTCCTGCCCTGGAGAGAACTATAGCTTACTGCTGATAAGCAAGAGGTGATTGCCTCAGCTCCTTGGGTCAGGCCCAAGCTAGCCCTTCACAACATTCCCAGAGCTAGAGAACAAGACAGGGGCTGGAACTCTCCCTCAGGTATGAATTCAGATCTTGCTTAGACCTTTTGTTTTTGTCTCATGAATATCTCTGTAGAAATGTTCATAGAGGGACTACAGACATGGCCTGGTGATTAGGAGCATGTGCTGCTTACAGAAGATCCCAATTGAGTTCTCAGTGCCTATATTAAGTGTCTCACAATCATTTGTAAATCCAGCTCCAGGGTATGTGATTCCTTTGACCCCACCTGGGAATCTGCATTCACATGTGTGTACTTCCCCAACGACATATACACATAATTCAAAATAATGAGAAAAAATCTTTTAAAAATGCTTCTAGATTTAAGCCTGAACCCTTGCAACACCAAAAAAACAGCACAGAGGAATCCTCTGCTACTTGAACAATGGAAAGTTATCCTTATCTGCACCCTGCTTATTTGCCTTTTCTTGAATCCTCTGTTAAAACATACCCCTGAACACTGAAACTGCTGGTTAGATAATCCACTGCTGAAACCACTGAGCACACTTTAATGGGATGGCAGTAGCTGTTTCTTCAAATACTGTCATACAAAAACTGAGCCTATGGAGAATTTTGGGCACGGTTCATATCTAACTTAACATATTATGTATTACAGTACTGCAGGTCAGGATGGGTGTAAATCATTGGGGAGCGGCAGGGCAACTTCAGGAATTGCTTCCATTAGTAATGCATGGGCTAAGCAGAAGGTGGCAGCAGCTTAACATTACAGCCCAGGCAGGAATGGCACTGCCAGGCTCTTCAGGTTATTGTCTACATTCCTGATAGTTTGCAGCTTCATACTTGTGGAAACAAGAAAGGAGAACCCAAGGTGCTAAGAGATTTACTTAGATAGGATGGCATGAGCTACTCTTGAGTGTCTGCCAGCAGATCATAATTCCAGTGGGAAACCAAGAGACTGGGCTGAAGGCATCTGTGAACTCTCTGAACATATTCTCCCCCTAGTTCTTAGTCAAAACTCCAATAAAGGAAGGAGAACATCAAAATTAAAACTAAGAAGGGATATTCAGATTCTGTTTTCCACCTTCCAAAAGAGCCATTTGCAATTAGTTCTTAATTGGGACAACACTGTATTATGAATAAGAAAATTGTGATCCAACAAGAATAATCTCAAATGGTTCCTCTATGTTGACACTTCCCTGTTGAATTTGCTGGGTGAACTCCCTGCTACATCCCACAGTATTACAGAGCACATCATGCTCAGGCTCCTTACTTTCAAACTCAAATAATAAATTCATCTCTCTGCTAGTGTGGTCTGCACTGTGAGTTTGGCTGTGTAGATCACATTTACTAAATATTACCTTTTCATCACTACTAATCCCATACTTCTCACCAATTTTCACCATTCTCTTAAGTGGCATATATTAGCTGCCTTGACTTTTTATAGCAGTTCCCAAGAGGCAGGTTGGGAAGGAATTCTTAGTTTCACTTTGCAATTGGGTCTAGTAAGGGTTGGTTAAGTGACTTAAGTAACAGGTGACAATCAAACTACTTCCTGCCTCTAAAGCTCAGTGTCTTGTCACTTAACTGAAATAAAGATGGAACTAGAGAGATGGGAATTCTCAAGTTCTTCATAGTTCCAATATTTGCAGACTTGCCATGATGGACATCCTACAGTATAGTCAGCAGAGACCAAGGAGGAAAGGAATTTAATCTTAAGGGTAACTTGCTACAAGAAAGACAATGGCTGTTTGTTATATGTACACGGTACACTTGTGTCTTATAAGGAGTAAAAGGAATGTTGGGACACAGGGTTCTTGTGAAACCCAACCAATGACCACAACCAACTTACAATGAAAGTACTTCATACAAGACACACTATCTAATCTCATGCAGAGACAACTGATTATCAGTGCAGTCAGGTATAATCTCCTGCCATTATCTTATTAGCTGTGAGATTCCTTGTCTTTAAATTAATCTGATCTCTATGTGTCATAGAATGAAAGTAACTATCAATAGTGCTGTTTAAAAGGAAGACTTTTAAAGGAGATGAGACAGGCACTAGTGAAAAACATTCAACTAGTACTTCTTGCTAAGAAGTGGGGTGTTTTATTTATGACAGTTGTTTTGATAACATGTTGGAAATCTCACAATTGTCTCATGAGTGAGAACAATATTGAGGTCATTTTTCTACTTTACTTTTGTACGTGTACCACACACTAGGACTCAGCTTCAGGCATGACCTAAGCTATAGTTAAGATCCTTGTGAGAGTTTCATTCTGCTGCCCAGATGTGTTTTAATTGCCTCATCTAATACAATACTGTAGCTGTTTTTCAGTGTTTTAAGTAAACCTTTTTGTTATAACAGCAAGATCACCCATAGCTCCATTAGCTTAGAGGTGAAAAAAAATCTTGTTATTCTAGGACTTTCAAAACAGAAGAGAGCAAAATCAGTTTGGTGAGCAAGCCTTTCCTTTGCAATGATTGTACTCTCTACTGCAACTGCCCCAGCCACCTCCTTTTTTAACTGTAGACCCTTGACGTTTGAGAAATATGCATGTCAAGATTGCCGAAATTTCTGCCAATCTTTCAATTCATAACTATTTTTATGATGTAACATTAAGTCAAAATGGATCAGTGGTGACTAACAGAGATTTATCAATGTGTCCTCTTTACATGTTTTTCCACTTTGAACTTAGGCAGAGTGGTGCCACATGTTTTTCTGCAGAAGCTGATATCATGGTTAGAAGGGAGTGCTCTACAGTGGACTGGAATGCAAAAGAAATGCACTGAACCTACCTGTCTGCTCTTTCTCTGGTGATCATTACATAGTGGAGAAATAGCCTAGATCCCTGAGTGATAGCAATAGGCTTATTATAGTTTGTGAGCCCCTGTTACGATGATGCCACTGATGAAGAAATTTCTGTGTTTGCAATTGCTCCAGAACTACCCTAGTGGGACAGCTTGCTCCTGAAAATACCCTGTTTCTATTCCCTTGGTGTTGGGATTATAACTTGATCACCATGACCACCTGAAATTTAGATGGGTACGGGGAGTTTGAACTTAGGTCTTCAAACTTGCATGGGATGCACTTTAGTCACCAAGCCATCTCCTTTGTCCCCAGAGAGCAAGAATTTTTATCTTTATAAGATCATAGTTTTTCCTGGAAAAATTTCATAAGTCTGAACTCCATGCATGCATCGTGAATTACAAAATATAAAACCACTTCTATCACACTCTCCCAAACTTCATTGAGAATCAATTCTAAGGGTTCTTGGGAGATCTTAAACTTTTCAACAGGAATTAAGGAACATCCCCACCCAAAACGGTTAATAGGCAACCAAAAGAGACTACAAAATGAACTTTTTAATATTAGTTTTTTAGTGACCACATATTCAAAACTTATGCCATGTCTTTGTAAATACATAAGCAATCAATGCTTATTCATGCTTAGACCATATCTCATCTTGATTGGGATTCTAACCCAATATAATCTAAAATCAGATATCAGACATGGGATTATTTTTTCCGTAATTTGTCTTATGTCATCAGGGTCCAATCAAGAGATAGAGACTGGAATAACAACACAAGAACTGTTAACTGTATAGTAGAAGATGGCTTTGTAGATAACTGTAAGGGTGGGGAAGTAATGTTGAACTCTCTGCCCTTTTCATTACATTTCTTTATTTGTTGTTGGTGGAACATGTGCCATGGTTCTCATGTGTAGGTCACAGGAAATCTTGTGGATTTGGTTTTCTCCTTCTACCATGTGGGTTCTGGGGAATGAACTCAGATCCTCAGGCCTGGTGACAAGCACCTTACATGCTCACTATCTAACTGTTCTCAACATCAAGTTCTTCACTGAGGTAGAACTCTACAAAGAACCCTTTATCTGCAGAGACAGAAAACAAAACACACAGGCTGGAAGTATCATGACATGGAGACTTAGATATAAAAGTCCCATGAAGTGGAAAGCTAGACTTCTGAGGAGGCAGAAACTATTCATGTCTTGTAGGTCTCTGAATTCAGGGGACAGATCTATGGGCCCGGGACACAGACTTTTTCTCCTGGGGGAAGGTAATAGCTAGCTGGGAGTAGGGGTGAATCTCGACTCAGGAGTCAGTACATCCAGGAACTGCTGCTATTCAGGAGGAGCAGCATAGCCAGAATACTCACTGTTCAAAGCAACCAGACTAGAAGGAAGCAGAGACCCTACAGAAAACAAACAGGGCTGAGTGAGCACATTCATCCTCCAGCTTTGTAGATACCTTCAGGGTTCACACTGGCAAAGTCTAGTAGGAGACCAGAGTAGGGAAGTAGTTTCCTTCACCCTTTCTCATTACCAGGAATCAGGCTATAGGAGAGATGTGGGTCAAAGCCATCACTAAAAGTTGGTAATATAGGATGGGGGTATAAGTCAGTGGTATATGTGCACTGAGTGTGTGTAACACCCTGGTTCAATCCTCAGAGCCACATTACAAAAAAGTTAGTAGATACTGTTTTTGAAATTAATTTGTTTATTTTGAAAGCTACTCTTCCAGTCATTAAAAAAAATTAAATGACCCCCCCCATAAGTAGGCTTTCTCCCGCACTCATGGACTGGCTATAATAAAGTTTTCCAAATGCTATAGTGTAATGCGATTTTCTCTGTGCAGAAGAAAGAAAACTGGTGTCAGAAAAAAATAAATCAGGGATAAAGAAAAAGAAAATCTGGGTACTAATCCTCCAGACACTATTTATGTACTATGAGAAATTATATAATGTAGCTGAGATTTAATTATACACTAGGGACATTATTGAATTGCAAAAATTTAACACAATATAATTATTTATGTTTTGTACGGTGATAGCCAGGAAGCAACCCCTCATAGACCATCAAGCACAGCTATTCTGCTCTGGAATCATGGCTGTGTTTGCACCAGTGCTATACTTCCCCCAGGCTGCTACCAGCTACGCACTCTGTGTTGCTACCCTACAGTTCAGAGTAACACTGTTATGGGGAAACAAAAATTCATGTGACCTCCCCTTGGGTCTCAGGGACTCCCAGAATCATGACTTCTTATACTACTTGGCAGTATGGGACATGGTCATCACCCTTCCTCCCCTTCTGTCCTCCTCTTCATTGTCTCCTTCTTCCTCTTCCTCCTTGACTTGATATTAAACTTATACAGTGGTGATAGTTCTGCTAACCATGTTCATATCCCTTTTTATTCTACAAAGTTTATGTTTTATTTTTACTGTTAAGACAACAACCTCTTTTAGCATCTTACTAATTTTACTCTAACATTTTCTCGAACCTTTAGTTTTTGGTAAGAAATATGATATAATCATTATTCCTCTTTGGACATAGTGTATTTCTCCTGTAAACCTTCTTGGTATTTGAGTTTTGCACTTTGGTTATGATATGATATGATCTGATAGGGGTAGATGGTTTTACTGTTGTATAATACTTAACCTACTGTCTGTTTTCTAAACTTTCTAGATCTCCATTTTCATGGTGGTCATTAATTTTGGAAAGTTTTAACCATTTTCCTGAGAATTTACGATGCTTTACACTTTGTTTCATGTTCATTACAATGGTGTATATGTGTGGGCTTTCAAAATTGCTTCTAGGATTAATGTGTTTCCTGATTTTCATTTTTTTCCATATATTTCTGGTTAGGAAATAATGTTATGTTTTTAAATAAAGTTTATAATAAGGGACCATGGTTAAATTCTTGTCCTTCTATCACTTATCCTAAATATTTCCAAAAAGATGCTATCTGGAATCTGAAAGCATATGGATGCAAACGTTCTAGTAGTAAACTGGAATGAAGGATAGAGGTAGAAATGGATGTACTGATAAGTGCAAATAGAGATAATTGATAGATGATGATATACAGACAATATATGGATGATATATGATAGAGATGATAGGTGATAAAAACTGACAGATGTTAGATGATAAATAATAGATAATTTATAGATAGATTACTGTGAATAACAGATGGCTGTCAGATAACAGGCAAGATATAGGAAGCACTGTGGAGAGATAATGCTTTAATCATAAAGTATAGGAAATTTAATATGGTAAAATCAACACAAGAAGATAATACGAGCCAGGCATGATGGCATACACCATTAATCCCAACAATGGAGAGGTAGAGGCAGGTAGATTTCTTTTAGTTTGAGGCCAGCCTGGTCTACCTTGTCCTGCAAAAACATACACATACAGACAAACAAAGAAGATGAAGTTACAAATTTAGATATTAACTAGACTTTGAAACACTTGAAGTCTCTCAAAGCAAGAAAAAAATAAGAAAATATTTCAAAATAATGAAAAACAAAATAAAAAAATGTGGTGGTAATATTCCTACACTTAGGCTGCTGTAAGGGTGTCCAAAAGTCTGAAGCTGGTAGTGGACAAATGAATGTGCACAGCCAGAGGCACTGAATTTTCTGATGCTTAATGTAAAAATGTAAACATTAATTTGTATAAACAAGGACTTGTACTATCTGTAGCTTAAAAATAATTCATAGGACATTGCTCATAACCTTGTCTACATTTAGTAGCAATGCTTGGACCCCTGCTGATGTGCTGGGATATGCATAGATCTATTTCAAGGTAAATTTTGCAAATGGTAAATTTTTGCAATGTTTTTCCAACTTGTGACCTCTGCATCTTTCAGTTTTGACTCTTGTGTTCAATAAATCCCTTTATATTTCATGTATAATGGCAATATTAGTATGTCCTAAATTGCTAAGTTTCCAGGAATAGATAATGTGTACATTTCAATAAGGATGAGGTTTAAATCTCATGGCCATTCATTTCAGAGCTACCTAAAGCAGCCAAAATATGAAGAGAGTAGAATATATAGAAGGAAACACAGAAAAATTATATATATTTATACCTCTTACCAGTTAGTTTTCTGTTGTTCTAATTGTCAGTTGGTCCTGTTTTTTTCTAGGCCTGTGATGAGGTAGCACTGAATCTAGAAGAAGCATGTATTAGAGCAAAACCACTCCCTTCATAGTCCACAAGTGGCAGGAAAGGAACCAGCTCGAGCTCTTACATTCATTTCAAGAGTACATCCTCTACTTCTTCATTTTTGTTTTAAAAACATTCTCATCCTGTATCATTGATTTCAGTCATAGTTCAATCTCTTCCAAATCCTAAATATCTCTTCCATGCTGCACTCACACATGCACATATCCACATGCAGATACACACATGTACATGTAATTTACAAATGAATAACATAAACATTTAAAAACAATTAAGAGCATAACAAAATATGGTGCATTGGCAGCTTTTCAAAAATGGAATGAGACAAAATAGATGACCACAATTTCTATGAAGTAAAGTGAGGTCT
>CABHPH010142464.1:0-19703 GCA_902168325.1 Peromyscus nudipes
GGGGGGGGGGGGAGAACAAGGGAATCCGTGGCTGATATGTAGAACTGAATGGTATTGTAAAATAAAATAAAATAAAATAAAATAAAATAAAAAACTTGTCTTCTAACAAAATACAATTTTCCCAGTTTTCTTAGTCTATTAAATTGTTCCTGAATTGTTTTTTGTTAAGCATAAATGACTATATATTTCAAAACTAACAGCTAAAATAATGAAATTACAATCTGTGACTTCTGTAATACGATATTTAAAACCAACTTCTAATTGAAAATTTAAGATGCTCAACTAATAGAATTTTAAATAACTAGTGTAACCTCCACATTTTTCAAATACTGAACTGAAGCCCAGAGTGGTGGTTATCTCCTGAGGTTACGCAGTTCCTGTTATCTACTGAGAACATATGCCTATCCTCTGATCCTATAAAGCCCTCAAGTTTACTTTCCTCATTGCATAATTAGGTAGATGTTACAGAGGTTTCGATTATTTATGGCCATCATAAAGATTACGCCACGATTTTAAGCAATACTGTAATCTGAGTGAAGCTGTGTGGTCCATGCCAAATCTGTAGATGCGCTTTCAGATAACACACTCTTTAATAGCCTCTCTGTCCCTCAATTTGTTGTTTGGTTGGTTTCATTTCAGAAATGTGTGTGGAAATAATTCCAAGAGGACACAAGCACTATGATTTCAAGAGTATCGTCTTCGCTTTGATTTACCGGCTAACGCTGGCCCCGCTCCTAGTGAGTCTTGAATACCTCTAGTCTGTTTAGGTCTGAGAGATGGCGGGGAGCTGCCTGCTGTTTCAAAGCCTTAGGTAAAGTGGAGAGTCCACATTCCATCCATTCCTCCCTGGGAGGGAGTCTGTCAGGGCTTCAGAACCAGTTGCAGCTGAAACCGCCAAAGCGATTCCCACAGCCCCAGGTTTTATTAATCCTGAAGCCCTGCCCAGTATTTCTCTAGATCACACCTGGGCACCCGCACCTTGCACCTCCGGCAAATCAGATGCAAGCCCCCGGTGCTTTGTAAATTTTCTTACAGTTACTTAAACTTGCTACACCCTTAGAATTTCAGTATGGTCAACTTACAGAAATCTGAAGTTAAGGAAGTAACAATGGAACCAAAAATATGTCATTAAAAAGCATGATTTTCTGTAACTCTTAATATATCCTTGAGATTTTTTAAAAAGAAAGCCAATAGCTCACACTATGCTGAAAACCCAATAGAACTTAAATTATTTGATAGCTAAGATCAGTTTAAAATATTTCTTGAGAAAACATGCAAATAACAATTAGTTCTATTAAATCTACTTGAAATTCTAATGTTTAATCTACAGACTCTGACAAATTATAAACCTCAGTTCAGTGATACTCTTTCAGTAATAAATAAATATATTAATACAACAGTTTTGATACAGAGATGTATATTAACAAACACCACATCTCTAGCTAAAGGTCCCAAAATGTTTGTGAGCACATCAAGCAGTAAAAAAATTGTTTACAGATACTATATGAAGAGAAAATGAAGACTTGTTTTATTTTTAATTTGGTGTGTGTGGGGGGGGAGGGTACGTGTGTGTGTGTGTGTGTGTGTGTGTGTGTGCACATGTGTGTTGGTGTGTCAGTGTGAGTGTAAGCCACATGTGTATGTATATGCCTGCAGAGGCCAGAGGCATTGCATCCCCTGAAGCTGGAGTGGCAGGTGCTTGCTAGTCACCTGACATGGGTGCTATGGAAGAACTAATTGTTCTCTCAACCTTTGAGCCATTTCTTCATGCCCAAATCTTCAAAAATGTGGCCTATGGAGCTGTTTAGGTTTCAGCACTGGTGCATTTTATGCTTCCCTTTCTGTCCACAAAGGTTTATGTATTGACACTGTATTCATAGTTATAATTATCTTCAATTCACTTATTTTTATGTTTTTGGTGGGTTTGCTTGAATGTAGGTCTACAAACTTTGTGTATGCCTGATCAACTTGGAGGCCAGAAGAGGGCTTTGGAGCCCTTGGAACTGGTGTTAAGATTGCTGTAAGCTGCTATGTGGGTACTGAGAATCAAACCTCTCTCTGGTCCTCTGGAAGAACATCCAGTGTTCTTAACCACTGAGCCATCTTTTCAGCTCATTCTTCAGTTTATGTTTAAGGAAAAAAACCTACAGGCTTACCGTTCCTAACAGTGGGTAATATTTTGTTATAACTTTACATTTTACTTATTAATTAAAAACTCTTCAGTTACAAATATTCAATGTTTTTCTCTAGCTGGTTGAAATTACAGAGAATGTTTCTATATAAAAGCCTCTATGTAAATTTAAATAAAGCTGAAGTATAATAAACAAAAAAGTCTATGTAATGGAAACAACTTCTTAGCGTTTCACATATTAATTAGAAATTGTCACATTACACCAACAGCCCTAATTTATTTTGATATATATTGAATTCAAAAGCTTTGATTTTGAAACTGTTGAGAATAGTGATATGATTTATGATCCTTATTCATCTCACAGATGAGAGAAAGCTCTTCAAAGAGTAAATTCAAGGTGATAGGTCATTTGGGAAACAAGGAATTCCTATGATCTCAATGTTATATTTCCTTTTCAGCAGTCATAATGTGGTTGTGAGTCTACTCAATGCCTGTACCATTAAGCAGACCAGTGACTGCCCCAGAGTGATTGCCAATGCCAAAGCTCCTGGTGCGGTTTGGATTTTCTGTTTAATATTGGTTTATACTACTTTCTTGAACTCTTTCATTCTTCCCTTGGATCTTCTGTGTTCAATATCTGGATTTTTTCTTCCTTCGGTCCTCCAGAGTTCTGTATGAAACTAAGTATTCCTTCTTCCTTCAGCCAGCTTCTATTCTTGCATTTCCTCTTACTGAATATTTATTTCAAACCTCACAGCCCCAGTCTCAGGTTGGGTACAGAATTCACAGACTAGTCTCTTTCATCCAACACCCTCCAGGGAGTACCTTCCTAGTCCATTCTTCCACATCCTGTTCCCTGCCTCCACCTCCACTGTAGGACCTGCAAGGACCTTAGACTAAACTGCAGGAGTCTTTCTATAGTTGTAGTGCTTTGTCTCATTTTTTTGACAACAACAACAAGAACAACAACAAAAGCCAAGAAGAAAATCAGGAGCTAACTCCTCTCTTTTTTCTTCTTCTTACTTTCTGCTCTAGCGACGACAAGGACCTGCAGGTTTTGCCTGTTTTTATGTGTTCACTTTCTTCAATCACCATTCCAATTTTCCCAAACCATTTTTTCCTGGATCTTTGTAGCAACCTTTTAAGAACTAACTTCCTTTGCTCAAATATATCCTCCTCAAAGTTGTCAATGTGTGACACATAACGCACAAGCCCAGATGTATGCCTGCATGAAATCAGTGGTATTCCTGTTCCATGCAGAGCTATTGGGACCGGAAGCATAGAGCCTCCCTAATCTCCCATTTTCTATGTATCCAACTTCATTTGTTCCTGTTTCCCTTCCACTTTAAAGTGCCTGCCTTCTTGAATCGACCTGTTCTCTCAGCACAGATAACTGCCCTGCCTCCAAAACATTCCTGTTTTGTAAAATTCCTGAGGTTTCTCTTAAGTTTAATGCACATTTGACCTCCTCTTGAAAGCTTCCTCTCCTCCTCCTTCTAGCCTCACTTGCTTTCCCAGCAAGAGTTAATAACTTTGACAGTCAATAATCTTTACTAACCTACCATCTTATTTAAATCAAACTTCTTTACTTTCCTATTTCTAGTTTATTAACTCGCCCCAAATGTGCCGTTCACTCCTTTGAAGGTAGTGGAAAAACCAATGAAGAATTATTAATCTTTTTAGATATGAACTAAGACCTTTGTACCAGCAAATTATTTGTGATCATGTTTTAGACTACACAGTCATTAAGTTTCTATAATAAGCATAAATGTGTGTGTTCATACATATAAACTGCTTAATTTTTAACCCATGGTAATCTTGAAAATTATATTAGAGATGGATACAAACACTAAATGTATGTGTAAGTATGAAAATTTACCTATGAGGAATGACTTGTCTTATGCTGAAGAACCAATCTTAATGGGCACATAACAGACATATTATAGAACCTGGTATGACAGTTTTCTTTTTGAATCAAACTGTCATCAAAGAACAATAATATAGTCAGAATCTTGGAATATAATAAAACAATACAGATAAACAATGCCTTTAATGTCCTATATAAAGACAAAGAAATTCAGTCATCTAAAATATGAAATGTACCCTTTCTTGTCCATCTTAAATACATTCCTAATTGCTTATTTACTCATGGATTTTTTTTTTGAATTTTTGAAACATATTCTCACTTTGTAGCCCACAGAGCTTGGGACTCTCTTGGTAGCTGAGGCTTACCTGCAATCTCCTGCTTCAGTCCCCCTGCTTCTCCTGGGATTATAGAATGAGCCACAACATTTTAATCATCATAATAATAATTATAGTAATAGTGAAGGACACAGATTTTTATTTATGATATCCAATTTTCTTCTCCTTTGAGCTGTATTTCTTATTCACAAAATTTAATCTATAGAAAAATAGGATCATTTCCATAAAAGAATAAGAAATATTGTCCCAGAAAGATAAGTCAAGCAAGCACTATCATTTCATGATTACTCTGGTTTTCTCAAAGGATTTAGAAAAACAAAAGCTTAATCACATATTGAGAAAGGTATCTGCTGTATTTACATCAAAATACTGGTGCTAGTGCTGGAATGATTTGTTACTCAAGAGTAAAAGTCTCTAATGTTTTTTTTTCTCCTGAATGAGTATTATCTCATTGATGTATAGCACCAGAACATTGTCTCTTTGTCATCTCACTTGGACCTGTCATTTCTCTTTCTCAAAGTCTTTACTTTCCCATGTTCTTTGACAAAATGTACCTGATTGGTTCATATATTGTCCTTGGCTTTTCTGGCAATGTATAATCACTTCGGAATCAGTATCTTAAACCCCAAAATATGGTGAAGATTTGAAGCTAAGGGCTTTGGACTCATAACAGATGGGTAAAGATACATATATTTTATGGGTGAGGATGGTCTTATTTTAAAATTTGAATTACATTGCTTCTCAAACATAAAGGTTTGGAGAATATGTGAAAGTAGGAACTCAAGCCCTCTTATATCAACTTGGACCTGTTAATACAAATGTTTTCACTGTGTTTTATAACAATAAGAGCAAAAGAATAAAGCTTTTCTACATACTCCTGACAAATACCAGATTACTGGTAACTGATCTGGGTAGCCACTTTTACATAGAAATAATCTAGAACATTTTTCTCAGTGTAGATGAGAAAAGCATAGACAACATATGCATATCTTTATATTTGCTTCTATGATGAGTCAGTAGGATGGTGAGAAATGAAATAGCTTTGAAACAGAGTGATAGAAACCAAATACAACCACTAACAAAAAAATAGCAATGATTGCCTTAAAGCAAACACTGACCACACAAAGTCTATACTATGATTAATTAAAATTATAAAAATACTTAAAGGCAGTATGTTTTTATACATAGAAAAGCTAGTTTTTTCCCTATAGCATTCCATTATATAAAAAACTTTCAAGTTGATCATACTGATATTTTTAGAAGATTAAATTTCATTCCCAGAGAATAGTCCTACAGATATTTCCCATACTTTGTAATGAATCACTTGTAAATCTTAAAGTATGATGATTTGTTACATAAAATTTTATGCCAATGGGAAAGGACCCACTTACTTATGAGCTATCTGGATATCAAAATAATTATTTGTACCACATTTTATTTATCCATTCTTCAGTTGAGGGTCATCCATATTGTTTCCAGGTTCTGGCTATTACAAATAAAGCAGCTATGAACACAGTTCAACAAGTGTCCTTGTGGTATGATTGAGCATCCTTTACGTATATGCCCAAGATTTGTATAGCTAGATCTTGAGGTAGATTGATTCCCAATATTCTGGGAAACTGCCATATTGGTTTCCAAAGAGGCTTTTCAACTCTGTACTCCCACCAGCAATGGAGGAGTGTTCAAACATCCTCACCAGCATGAGGTGGGTAGCCATTCCAGCCTTGATCTGGAAGTTCCAACCCCCATTGAGGCTTCGGTAACTGTCACTCCCACAAGGTGGGGCCAAGAGAGGACCCTGAAGATCCGAGATCCAGATGCACCAGCTCTCTTAGTGCGGAGGAGTTTGAAATGCCTCTGATCCAGAGCCAAAATTATCTTGGACTGTTGCTTTTATCAGACACTGCCCGGTTCCAAGTTATCCCACATGGTGACAAACAGTGGCTTTCAGTCTGTGTCTTGCTTTGGGTGACTACGTTTTACAAAACAATATTTGACTTCATTTTGATTCTACATGCAGAGGCAGAATGATATGTTCCCTTTTACACATATACACCACCATTTGTTCAGCACCAAACATAAAGCACAGACCGACAAATTACTTATTCATACAAGTAAAAAGGCACCACCTATGAACTTATCAAAGCAGATTAGACACATATGGGCAGACCAGTTAATTATGAAATTGCATGAGAAGGCTGGAGAGATGGCCCAGAAGTTAAGAGCACTTTGTATTCTATCAAAGAACCTGGTTCAGTTCCTAGCACACACATTGCAGTTTAATAACATTGCCATGACAACAGCCTTATCAACTGGTCATCTAAACACCTAATCAGGTTACCATCTAGTGTAGAGACCATCAGATAGAGAACTTTCCACTATTCCCTACCTATGACCTCAGCTCATCAAGATACCGGTTTCCAAGGCCTCCATGTAATTATTGGATCAACATTCCTTATTATGTGCCTTCTATGACAACTAAAATTCCACTTTATATCAAAATATCACTTCAGATTGAAATGGCAGCATGATACTGACACTTTGTAGACGTAGTTTCCTATAGATATCTATCTATTGATGAGGATCATGCTTTCTTAGCATAGTCAGTACAACTGACTTCCAATCAGTTAGATCTAGCATAAATCTAGAAGAAAGTAATTAATCTCTTTATAGCTATAGCCACTAACATCACCCTATCCATATTATTACCTTCCATCACATTTTGATTACCTCAGCTTAATATTTATAGAGAAAAAGTAAGCCCCTGTAAATGTGGGTTTAACTCCTTAGGCTCAGCCCTCCTTCCATTCTCCATGAAGTTTTCCCTTGTTATCCACTGTTCAGTTCAGCTCACTGGACTTGCCCTTGTCCACTCATACACCTTGCCTTGATGGTCCTGTGCTTCTGTAGCTCAGCTTGACCCTATGACCTTGTGTCTCAGTTCTGTCTATCTCCAATGGCTCTCTGGATAAGTTTGTTAATATTCTATTTCTCAGTTTCAAATTCTTTTTTTGAAATTCAGTAAATCATGGTTCAGTGGATTTGATTCAACAGTTACATGGAACAATCTATTTTAGTTCAGGAATTGTCAAATATATTCCAAAAGCCAACTACTACTCAATAAAGACAAATTTAAGGGCTGAGGAATTTATATTTTAGATCATTTGAAAACCATGTTGTTCTGCAATAAATAATTTTAAGAAATCAAAACTTATCTGGAGGTGGTGTTGAGATGGAACCTTTGACAGGTCCAGTAACTTCTCTTAGAAACTGGGATAGTGCTAATAAAAATATTCACTTGAGGAACCAGAGTTTGTATTGGTGAAGTCAGCCATCTTTCCAGTACTGACTCCAAGAGGCATGCACCCTGCCTTTCCCAGCTTACTCTCCTTCCCCCATCCCAGGAGGTACAGCAGCCAGTTACATCATATCGGAAATCATATGGTCAGTTTTATGTTCCAATTCTCTTGCTTCTTTCTTCCTCTCTTTATATTTGCTTAGTAAAAACTCTACACCTGCCATCCCTACCCCTTTAAATGTTTTAGCAAATAAATCTGTTCTTCCAGATGTTCATGCTATCCCAGCTGTTTACCTTATACCCCATATCCAGTTGATCAGCAAATTCTGACCATTCAAAATTAGGTCCAGAATCCAAGCTGGTTTTCATCATTTCCAATACTCTCTCCCTTTCTCCAGGCCAGGAAAACATCACATTTCCCAGCCCCAGAGTTTGGTTTCCTAGTTGGGCTAGGCTTTCCTTGCTCTCTACTCTCTCCCGTCTGTTCTCCAAAGCGGAGGAGGGCATCTAAATTAGAATTACTCTCTATTTACAACAAAATCACTTTTGCTTTAATCTGAGCAGCAGCTTCTACTTCTCTGCCTCATTATCACCCCAGAAACATCTTCCCTCACTCTTTCTCATTTCTCAGTCAGCTCCCTGCCTCAGGTCTTACCCTGCTGTTCCCCAGGAGGCAGAGTGAGCACAGGATAGAAGGCTTTCTTCTCTTTCCTCCTTCGGATTTGCCTGCAACTCTCCCCTCAGGGAGATCTTTACTGTCTGGAGGATGTTCTTGTTTATTTGTTTGTTTGTTTACAATCTTGATAACCCACATATATTTGTTTTCTTTTTGTAGACAAGGCCTCAAGTACATAGGATGACTCCAAACTCCCTACATAGTTGAAGATGGCTTTGAACTCGTGATTATCCTTGTCTCTTTTTTATAAGTGCTGAGATTACAGGCATGCACCAACAAGCCTGGCCTAACAATCCAATTTCTCTCCCTAATGTTTCCCCTGTATGTCACTAACAATATGATCTTATTTATCTTGCTTATTGTTTTGTTCCCTCACCAGCATAGAAGGCCTTTTAGAACATTGTCCCTTGAGTCTATTGTTGACTTCTCAGTGACTAGAACAATTTTTCAACTTAGTTTTGGTTTAATATATGTTTGTCAAATATTATGAAGCTTTTGTGTTAATTATTCTTTACTTCATTAAAATTTGAAGTATTTATTCAGGAAAAATGTATATTTTAACCTTAATTATCAGAATGACTTTGGAATCCAGAGACAAAAGATCCTGTGTTCAAATTTTTTCACTCCTTGAATTATAAGCTATATATCTATATGATTAAATAAAATGCCCACCTCACAGCATGATGTAATTGCATTGATAGAAATCAATCAAACCAAGATGTTCTGTAAAGTCCCTGGTCACCTTACCATTGCTTGCATTAAAGATATGAGAGTGGGTGGGTAATGTGCCTTAATCTTACGTGATGACTCTAAGTCTTCTTGCCTACAAGTAAGGCATGAAATGCTGTTGCCTCTGGAGCCTTCACAAATACCTGAACTCCCCCAGATTCAAGGAGGGAAGGGCGCGATTGCTGTTTTACCTGGGACAGTGCCATGGCAAGTGCTCACTGGACATGTCATACTCTGTGTTCTAGTTACTGGTACTCACCAGAACTTACTAGAAATGTAAACAAAGAATATTATTCATTCTGATCAGTATGATGGGGGACATAATAGAAATAAAACAGTGTTATAAGTAAATTCTTTCTGAAACCTTGGGCAGTTCAGGGATAGTGGGGATCCCTTGTTGCATGGATTCTTGGCTCTAGAGCTCCCCAGAGGCCTTCAGGGTGTTCACTTTCCATCTGGGTGTTGGCCTGTGACTCAGGTTGAATCACCACAGCTTAACTTAACTAGCCCAACTGTTTCCATTTGCAAGGCTGCAGGAACCTCCTTGGTCTCAGGCTGTCAGAGTCATCATTTTATGTTGATGAAGTGACTTCTGCCTTTAAAAAGGAAAACATAATTCTGAACTCTTTTTGGATTTATGAATCTACCTAGAATCCAATCCTCAATTACAAAAAGTGGAAGAAAATGATTACTCTAACTCTCCACTTAGAAACCATTCAAGCTGCGATTTGATTTAACAGCACAATTTAACCTGAAGGAAAAGAAAAGGGAGAACAGTAAAAAGTAAAATGGTCACATTTCAAAAACACCTTTGTTCACAATATACAAGTTAAAAAGAATTAATCTCCTGCAGGTCTAACATTTATTTCTGTAGGATTGCTATGGTCTGTAAATATAGTTGAATTGGTCCACATTATTTGGGAGGAAGATATTTTATTGCTGTTTATGGATGAGTTTGCAGGGCACTAGGCAGTGATGTGTTCAAAGTACTGAGATGAGCGAGATCAGACTCTGGCTTATTTCCCAGAAAATACAATATTCTGTAAAGGAAAGCAGAATAATCAGTTTCTTATGCTACCCATTCAGGTGTCTTGTGTGTAGTGCAAATTTAAACCAGATACTAAAAAAGAAATGTACCTAAAATGTAAAGAAATAACCAAATGCTTACTATAGTTGAACAATGTTTTGGGGACAAGAAGTTTCAAAGCATGAAATATACAATTGTCATGGAGTTTGTGGAAATAAACTGAAAATAATATTGCAGGCTGGAAAGATGGCTCAGTGGTTAAGAGCCTTGACTGCTCTTCCAGAGGTCCTGAGTTAGATTCCCAGCAACCACATGGTGGCTCACAACCATCTGTAGTGGGATCTGACGCCCTCTTCTTGCAAAAGTGATACATGCAGATAGAGCACTCATACATAAAATACATAAATACGTCTTTTAAAAAAAAGAAAAGAAAAGAATATTGCTAGAATTCTTAAACAAAAGCAAATTCTCAAAGTTGAACAAAAGGTCAAGTTTACCTCCTAAAACAACATCATCAAACAACTCTTCACTGAATTCAACCTGATGACTGAACTGCTAATCCCATCCTAGTAGAAATGTGCCTTGTTTGGGGGAGGCAGTATCATCCCAGGCAATGTAAATACAACTAAACTAGGTAGATTTGTGCGCGCGCGCGCACGCGCGCGCGCGCGCACACACACACACACACACACACACATTTCTAAGAAAACATAAAATAAGATGGTTCCCTATGGCTTTTTCACACACCCTTAGTGTTATTGATCCCTCATCCTTCCCTCTCCCTCTGCCTTGATCTCCCTCCCTCCTCCCCAGGTAAGTGTTGGACACTCATTTGTCCTATTTACATAGCAGCCTGTCCTTCTATTTCCTTCTCTAGAATTCCTCTCCACTCCCCACCCCTGCCACGGTCCATTTTTAGTTTCCTGGTATCTGTGGTTACTCCAGGTTAGACTATGAAAAAAACTCGAGCGCCAGGCATGGGAAAACTCCTTTCCCGTTGTGGGTCAGGGGAGTCCAGGAGACTGCACACTCAATCAAATATAGGCCATTGCTGTTGCCCTGGGCTGTCTTTCAGAAAAAGGTTCAGACCCTTTTGCTGGAAGCACCACACGCTGTTGGCGGAAGACTTAAAAGGGTCTGCTCTGCGTGTGATCTGGAAGCATGCTTCCTGATAAAGTATCTCCCATAATGTCAGAAGGGGCTATGCAAGCTGCCAAGAAAAAAAAGAATCAATAGTGCCGTCCGGCACCTATGAATCACAATGACCAGTAGGGTAATGTGGCATTTACATCCTTCGGGTAACCAACAGCTACCTTATTGGACTTATGTCGGCCGAAATGCAGGCAAGGCCCGGAGGTCAGACTACCTGGAACACAGTGCTTCTGAATAAGAAGCATGGTATACTGTGCTCCTGAGAATTCCCAGAAGTCAGAACACGGAATTCTAAGTAGTGTGAGTAGCTGATAGCTGGCCTGCTGACTTGTCGTCATCCACGACTCCTTTTTTGTACTTCTTCGGCATGGAGGCCATGGTGGTCTGAGCGCTCACTGTCCAACCCGAGGTAATGTGCTAACTAATCAGTCATAGGCTTCCACTGTGTAAGTGGTTGCTCACATGCAATAAGGCAAACGCTGTTCCCTGAAACCGTCTCTGTATTTCTGTGCCCTTCATCGACCCAGTGGCATTGCAGTCTTGTTGGGGGACACGGGAATACGACTCCAACAGCAGACTAAAGGCCCACTGAATTAGAGGGACTTCATGCTGGCACTGTAAGCTTAGCCAATTCCTCATGGTCTGGAAGCTAGAGGAGGACCTGCTACTGCCGTTTTCCTAAACCGATACAATCTCTAACAAATTCTCGATACTTATCTTTATATCTGCAGATACTGTAGCTCTCACCACTTAGCAACATGGCTTCTTTTCGCATTAGATGGAGACCATTACAGAATGCCCAATCAAGAGGTCAAATTGGCCATAATGCACAGAAGGTGTGGCTGCGGGAGAACCAGCCCCAGCGGATGCATCTCCAACACAACTACACTCCAGGTTAAGGGATCGCTGGGGGAGGGGGAGGGGTTGTAAGAAGAACACAACATGGAGGCGTGTAGGGTGGATGGAGTAGGTATGGAAGCAATTGGGCACAGAATTCTCAAAGAACTAATAAGATATTATATTATTGAAAAAAATGTGCCTCATAGACATTGAATGAATAAGTGAGGAAAGTACCTGTGAAGCAAATCAAACTTTGTTAACACTGGAGACCTTTTGAGAAGTCAGCAAAAATGTCTAAAGATAGTTGAATGGGAAGACAATTCCACATTCCTGTTCAAATATTTAATTTCAAAGTACAGTCTGTGGTCTTTGTTTTGTTTGAGACAGGGTTTCTCTGTGAAGCGCTGGCTGTCCTGGAACTCACTCGTAGACCAGGCTGGCCTCGAAAATGGAGATCCCCCTGCCTCTGCTTCCCCAGTGCTGGGATTAATTAAAGGCATGTGTCGCCACAACCAGAGTCAGTCTTCAGTTTTTAGATCAATTAAAACGGGAAACAGACTATTAGTAGCTACAGAGTTGCTACGAGAACACTATTTTGAAAATATTCTAACAAATATCATTCTGATTTTATAGTTATTGGAGCACACTATTAGCCTGAGATGATGGTCAACCCACATTAGAGATACATTATCACAAGAATAATTTCTTACATCACTTTGTAATATTTTTCTTAAATTTCATGTACTCAAGATCCTTCTAATTACCTTAATCTAGAATCTCATTGCATTTTACACACAAACATTCTTTGAATATTTTAGCTATGCCAGACTTTCCAGGAACGCAACTACAGAGGAAAAGAATTGAATGTTTATTTACGCATGTATTTACTTGTTTTGTGATCTACAGATGCAGCATCTCCGTTCTTTTTATAGTTTAAGCTGGGATTTGATATACAGGTCTCTTTCTGGACCTTCTTCCTCAGAACAACCATTTTTGTTAACCAGAGGCAAGGAATCCTGGCCCAGGGGAAAGAATATTTCTTGCAAGGCTGGGCTCTGCAGGCCTCCCTTCCCCAGCTTTGCTAAAGGACCTCCCAGGGAGCAGTAATTGCAAACTCATCCTAACCTCTTCCAGCCTGAGGGGAAAGAAAGTCATTTCAACTGTGTGGAGAGTCCAATAAGCAAAGTTTGCAACTCCTTTGTTCTTCCCCCAGCGTTTTCTAACACAATTGTCTGCTTTGTGTCTCAGTGGTGAGGACCAGAGACCTAGCAGAGTGGCTGGAGTGTGGCTGGAGCAGAAGGCCACGCAAAGGAGCTGCTTCGGCTGTTTTGCCAAAGAGCTTGGAGAGAATTTCTCATAAAAGGGATAAATCAATCGCAGTAACCGTATTTTATTATTATACATTTTACAAGTATATGTGTCATTACTTTGTTATCAGTGAACATGTTAATGACTTTGTAGACGCAGAGCACACGTTTTTATTATGACATGAATCACTATATTAGAAAACTCAATGCTTGTATATATCAGCATATTGAACTTTAAATTTTTTTTTTATTTTTACATTTTACTGAATGGGTTTAGTGGTATGGCACATGTCTTTAATCCCAGCACTTGAGAGGCAGAGGCAGGTCGATCTCTGTGAGTTTGAGGCCAGCCTGGTCTACAGAGTAAGTTCCAGGACAGGACAGTCAGAGCTATGTAGTGAGACTGTTTCTCAAAAAAAGAAAAGAAAAAAAAGAAAAAAGAGTATTTTTCATGTAATATTACTGGTTATGGTTTCTTGTTCTTCTACTCCTTCAGGCTCCTCCCCACATCACCTACATCCAGATCTACCTTGTCGTTTCCCATTAGAAAACAAACTGGCTTCTATGGAATAAAAATAAAATAATTTCCAGGCCAGCCAGAGCTGTTACACAGGAAAACCCTGTCTCAAAACACACACACACACACACACACACACACACACACACACACACGTGCACACATACACAGACTGGACAACAGTCCTGGGAGTGATACGTCAACATGGTTCTCAAGCTTTGCTCACCACAGTGTAGTTCATAGAAGCTTTAATAGCTTTGATGTCATCATTGACGATACTTTAACAGCATTGACACACTTGGAGTTTGATTGAATTGCTCAAGTCCAAACTCCAGACTCCAAATCAGAATTTTATGAATTTTTCTATACAATTTTCTTATATACAAGTTTAAGAACCAGTGACAGTGAACATGGCCATCATATTTCTCCCAATGGCTTAAGTGAATATAGTAGGTTCTATAAGCCACTCTCTGTCTAAACTACTCAACCTGAAATTTGTACCAGAAGAGCAACCATTGATCACAGGTAAACAAAGAGTCAACCTATGACCCACTATCTAACTGTAC
Source organism: Peromyscus nudipes (assembly GCA_902168325.1). NCBI lineage: Eukaryota > Metazoa > Chordata > Mammalia > Rodentia > Cricetidae > Peromyscus > Peromyscus nudipes. The sequence goes on from CABHPH010142464.1 coordinate 14,446, forward strand.
TTTATGAGCATAAAATTAAATTAAAACTTAATTTTTGCAGGTATTTTAAAAACTATCTTTGTTCAGTTCTTTTTCACTATTTAAAACTTTAAAATTCCTTAGTTCCTTCTGCACTTCCAGATTGAGCTTGCGTCCTCTAGTTGATGACCTTTGAACTGAAGCACAGCCATCTTCTAGAAGATGGTTATTTACAAAGAGGCAGCAGAGCACCTGAGAAGCTGAAAGTTCAACTGCAAATAGAAGAAAACCAGGTTCAAACACCTGAAGACATTAAGGTAAAATGACTGTAGGAAGACTAGGCAAAGAAAAGAATATATCCTTATTATACAGTAAGGCATGCATGTACTATATGCTTACGATAAAAATATTGAGAAGTATGGAGGAAAAATTGATTATGAACATTGTTTCCATCTACAAGGAATTTTATAATCATACAAATATTAGTAGAGCTATAATTTTAGGCTACTTTCAAAAATCCTGGTCTTTAATGACAGGCTGATGTTCTAAATAACAATGTGCCATGTTTTATTAGGCCTTGGTACTTAAAAAGACCTGTAGAAAATGCAACAATGACTACATGTTAGGGGAATGAGTAATGTTTGCAGCTTAACATACCAGCCCTCAAAAATGCAGTGACTACAGGCATGTCCCTATTTACAGGATCCACAAAATGAGTAAAGAGATCAATTGAAGCGCCATCTTCAGAAATGTGGGCACTTGTATAGGTGAAGGGAGGGTAAGGTACATTTTTTATTACGAAGGCACTTCATGTGTAGAGAGTATAAAATTCATGAGAGGTTTGAATTCTTCTGGTATCTTCCTGAAATGAAAAACAAAAATAAAGTTAGACCCAGCAAGGCCAAGGAACACAATGTCAAAGCTATTGTAACCAAGAGAATCAAGACAATAAGCATGCTAACACCATCCAGAATGTCTGCTAGCAGAGGCACTGTACACTGTGTCCTGGAGGACAAAGAGAAGCATGTGCTGCAATAAAACTTCCTTACAGAGGTGCAAAGATGAAGAGAATGCAGCAAACACTGATGCACCAAAACGACTTTCATAGTTGTGTGGGAAAAGCTGCACCATTTATTACCTTAACTCATCATGAACAAGAAAGTGAGGCGAGTCTTCTTCCCTTTAGCAAAGCAATGTCTTTCCTTCTAAGTCAGAGACGAAAAGAGCTGACTAGTGGGAGGTTAGGTAAATTTTACACAGTTTCAAATCTAAATTCTAAAAATGTGATTATTTTATATAATTAAATTTGATTTTAATCTAACAGGTTGTAAACATTTTGTAGCACGAATCTTAAAAGTTCTTATTAATAAAAACAAACCTGGAGATGGGTGAATGCTGAAAGATCAGAGAAGCAGAACAAGCCACAGCCACCTCACCTTGCCAATTCCTCAGCTGATCCTGTTTCCTCAAACTGGAAGTCTATGAGTCCTCATCCAGAATGAATCTCAGCTGAACTGCTGCTAAGAGTCTAAAAGCTTAACCAGGCTCTAGTTCCTGATCCTCACACCTTATACACCTTCTGCTTCCTGCCATCACTTCCTGGGATTAAAGGCTCGTGTCGCCATGCCTGGCTGTTTCCCGTGTAGCTTTAAACTCACAGAGATCCAGGCGGATCTCTGCCTCTGGAATGCTAGGATTAAAGGTGTGTGCTATCACTTTTTTCTGGCCTCTATATCTAGTGGCTGTTCTGTTCTCTGACCCCAGATAAGTTTATTAGGATGCACAATATATTGGGGGATACAATATATTACCACAACATTTCTTCAAAGTTTTCTTCATATTATCTGAATTTGTGGAGAGACACAGTGTGCTCGTGTGTGACTATATATATGCGCTATTGTTTGTTCCTTAACATAAAGCTACTTTGGGTGCTTATAATTCATAGTTGAAGCATTAATAAAGGTCTGTATATGACAAGATAAGCCAACAACATATATTATCCAAGATGTAATTCTCCACAATTTCATAAGAGACAATTTTATTTATGAAATCGACAAATTATTAGACCAACTATAATTGTTATAACTTAGAGTTCCTGTAAAACACTAAAAAGAAAAAAAAAACCTGGCTATAGTGTTGATTTTAAAGCTTAAGAATATAACTAATTTGAATATAACAAAGCTTATATTTTAGTGTATATAAATTCTGAATTGTTTTAATTTGAATCAAAGTATTACTAATAATTAATATAAATTATCTTAAGAGCAAAGTATAACTCAAGTGATATATTATTTCAATATAGCAAATTAACATATGAACACTGAATAGGAGAATACACAGATAATATGGAATACTCTTTTTTATAATGAAAATGCTCCTTACAAGACTTAGAATGAATTGCTTTCTTTGTATTAGAGTAATATTTTTAATTAATTCTTATAAAATTGCGTACAGTATATTCTGATTATATTTGCCTCAGCCTCCCAGTTCTTTCCAGATCCATCCCCACTTTGATACCTATCCAACTTCTTGTTCACTCTCTTTCTCTTAAACCCATGAAGTCAAATTTGTGTTGCTTGCCCTGAGCATGATGACCTATCAGGGATCACACCCTAAAGACAACTGACTTTTCCTCTAGCAGCAGCTATCAAATGCATATAGATAGCTTCACAGCTAGAAATGGGAATTATGCCCACCTTCCCCAGTCCTGACTGGGACTTGGAAAGGCTTGAGCTTGTGCGTGTATTGTGCATGCTGTCACAGCATCTTTGAGTTCATACATGAATCTGCTCTATAATGTCTGGAAAACTCTGTTTCTTTGTAGCTGTCACCAGCTTTGGCTCTTATAATATCTCTGCCCCTCTCTTCTCTGAGATCCTTGAATCTTGGGGATAGGAGTTTGACATGGAAGCCCCAGTTAGAGCTGAGCACTCTACACTCAATTATTCTCTACACGTTGACCAGTTGGGAGCCTGTATTAATTGGCATCTACAGCAACAAGAAGCATCTCTGAAAAGAGGTGAGAGATATACTCATCTGTGGGTATAACAGTAAGTTATTAGCATTTAATACTTGTTTTAATACTCTACCCATTTAGCAGAGTAATACTACCAGATTCTCTCCTAGGTCCCATGACCTGTCTAGTCACAACTTGGCCCTAAGTTGGTGTCAGCTGTGTGTTCCATCTCATCAAGCTGGCCTTAAATCCAATCACAGAGTAGTTTGTTGCTCCCATAACATTTGTGCCACTATGGCAACAGTGGTCATCTCTTGCCAGGACAGTCTTCATTGTAGCTCACAGGGTTCGCAGTTAGGTAAGAATAATGATTATCTCTTCCCTCCTCAGGTAGCATGTATCCACATTCCAGCACTGTGAAAGCTAGCCAGAGGGATGGAGTTTCCAGATTAGTACCAGCTTTATTTCTTATGTTCTATGACTCAAGCATGTGGAATCTAAAGCAATAGAGTCATGCCACCAAATTCTGGAGGGTAATCAAGAGCAATGCCTTTGTTACCCTCCAGAGTATTTCCTTCTTCCAGGTGAAAAGTTAATTTCCTCCTGGAAGAGGAGATTTTTTATATCAACTCAAGTGTCCAAAAAATTTAAGTTTTTAAATTTTTTAATTGATAGAACATGTAGACTGATGTTACAAATGATCAGAAATGTCACTGAGTCTATCTTGACATTTTGTTACTTTGTATTTTCTTCTCTGAAAAGGAAAAAAATAATTCTAGTCAGCTGTGGAAAAGCCAAGTTTTAGAACAGAACATGATGACTTAACATGATTTTCTTTCCAAATTTTTCCATTACAGGACTACACTGATACAATTCTAAAAAATAAGAAGCTCAATTTGTATCTGATATTCTATTTTCTTTAACTTTTACTGAGGCCTAAATGGCATGCAATAAAATATACTGAGTACATATAATTTGATAAATATTACACAGGAAAATCTCTATAAGAAAGATTGGGGGTCTGGAGATATGGCTCAGGAGTAAAGAGCACTTGTTCTTTTGGAGAACCCAGGTTCAGTTCTCAATACCCACACCACAACCATCCACAGGCACACATGTGGTGCACGTACATACATGTAGGCAAAACGCTCATTCACATAAAATAAAAGGAGTAAACAAAAAAGTTAAAAAGTGATTACATTCATCATCTATAAAATTTTGTTTACAATTTCTAATATTAGTAACAGCCTGATTTTTGGAATGTATTATTTTTTAAATTTGTGTGTGGTATATACGTGTGTGTGTGTGTGTATGTGTGTGTGTGTGTTTGTGTGTGTGTGTTTGTGTGTGTGTATGTGTGTGTGTGTGTATGTTTGTATGTGTATGGGTGTGGGTGGTGGGTGTGCATATTGTGTACTTGGGTGACTTTGGAGGCCGGAAAAGGGTGTTAGATCCCTTGAGGTTGGACTTACAAGGGGTTGTGAGTCATTAGATGTGGGTTCCAGGAACTTAATTCTGGTCCTCTTCAAGAACAGAAAATGCCATTTTGCCATCTTTTCACCTAACATAGTCTAACTTTAAATTGGTATATTGATACGTTCTTTTTTATTCATTCTTTCCATTTTAATAAGTTTATATTTCACACTGAGATATGTAAGTGCCTAGATTTTAATGGTAAGGTTAAGTAATCAAACAACATAGATCTAACAGTAATTAATATTTGCCCAACATGTAGGTAATTGATATTTTTTAAAATATCTTAAGTGATCTGTTTTTACAGTCAAATCTTTAGAAAAATTCTTTAAGAGACTGACTTTATAAAATACGTTCTCTTTTGCAGATGTAGTTATTCAGCAAATTTTTCAAAAACATTTTATACCTTTGATATTTTGACCACACGGAAATACGCTAAGGTAATTCTTCTATTGATTGTGGGATACGAGCTGCCTTTCATTCTGAGAGGTGTATTGTCTTTCTGTAAAGGTCATCCATTTCATTGATGGGATGAAGAGGTGTTGAGTTGCCTGATGCATAGATCTCTTCATCACTCCAGGAAAGTTACTCTACATCTGTAGTAATGCCTCTGAAAATGTAAGATGTTTGCAATGGCACAAGAACTACGCTGTTTGAATCCTGAAAAATCAGCTATGCTTCTCATAAGGCTATTTTCAGAAGGGCTTGATAAGAGGCAGTTTTTAAGAGAAAACATTATTTTATCCCATTGTTCATAAGGTAGGAATAAACCCTGCTGTGTTTATACACATGAAGGTCTCCTCTTTCTTTTGAAATTGTATTTTTTATTATTATTATTATTATTATTATTATTATTATTATTATTATTATT
>CABHPH010142464.1:19713-50757 GCA_902168325.1 Peromyscus nudipes
TTATTATTATTATTATTATTATTATTATTATTATTATTATTATTATTATTACTTGTTCCCATTATGCATGCAGAAGTCGGAGGAACTTTTCAGGAATTGGTTATTCTGTCTGCTTTGGTTCCGTGGATCAGACTCTAGTGGTCAGGTTTACAAGTCAAACACTTCCTCACTGAGCTATTTTGCCCATTCAGATAATTTCATACTTCAAAAACTGAAGAAGGCAAGCTTATCTAAACATTTCAGCATCCTAACTGTAAAATAGAACATAGACATAATAGCAAATAAGAATAAATATTTAAATCGAATCCTATCAGTCTAGGAACGCTCAAGCTTTTCAGTCCATCTTACATATGCTAGATTGTAATGCTCCAAACAGATAAATATTTTGATTAAGGCCACCATCCAGCTGCATGATATTAAAGCAGAATTCATACCCACCCTTTTACTTCAAATATCGGTATAGGAATTTTTTATAGATTAAAAACATCACTATAAATATTTTATATAGTTTAAATATAATAAATTAATGTTCACCATCACAAAGAATAATTATGTTTAGTGTTGTTTTGGTGATTATGTATTCCCAAGACTTTTGCTTTTAATAAGAAGAAGTATTTTCATATGGACATGGAAACAGTGAGAACACCAGCCTTGAAGCAGGAATGTGCTTAGTGAGGCGGAGAATTTCCAGGAAGCCCTCAGTGTGCCTGGAGAAGCAGAAGAAAGGGACATCAAGATAAAGTAACAACACTGCAGAGGCCTGGATCAAGATGGAGTTCATCGACTATCGTAAGGATTTTCCTCTTCTGGTTGACATCGAGATGAGGAGAGATGTAAACATTTCATAAACAGAGAAGATTTACAAAAGGAAGGTTAGAAACCAAACTTGTGCTTTGAACATGTTAAGGTAAAGTTGTTGATTGAGCATCTAAGCAGTGATGTCTGGAAGATGTTGGATATAAAGATCTGGACTTTAGTTAAAGAGCTGAGTGAGTTTACTGATATAGATTGCTATCTCATCTCTTAGATATGATGAAAAGTTTAGTCTTATTTGAGGTTACCATTCCGTCAAGTCAAAGAATCAGTATATCTAGGGATAAACACGGATTTGTTACAGGGATTTAACCTAAAGCATTTGTGAAAACTGGTTCATAAATCTTTGTTCGGTGGTTTTCTTCATGCCTGGTGCTTGGATTTTGAGGACACAGGCCATCGAGAAGAGAATGGAAAGTGTGGAGGGAGAAAGCAAGCTGGGACCCACAAGCATGAACAAGAATGAGAGGAAGACAGATGGAAACCAGCCTGGTTCTGTTGCCTCTGACCTCAGTACTATCAATGTTTTGCAGAGGCTTCAGCGGCCCTTCATCACAGAACTGAAGACACATACCTGGCCCAGGAAATGGAAAAGCTGAAAGGGTGGAACAATTGTAGAAACAGCAGCTGCTGTGTAATTAACCCATCGGTTCCCCACTTCCACGCTCCAGACCTCTTAGGAATCTCCTTTTTGATTCAAGTGTAACCAGAAATAGATAAGAAATAGAAATCTTAGAAAGGTAGATCAGTTTGGCAAAGTGGCAGATTGTAGGTCTATCCAAAGGGTCCTGTATAGATGGGGAACAGGCAAGGCTCTCAATCCCAAGTTCTAAACTCCTGTTACTAAAACATTTAGATGTGAAGAAGACGAAAGCATCTAGGAGATATCTTCAAAAATTAAGAATGCATCCTCTTCACTACCTTCTAATTATTACTGCTTGAAAAGAAGATGCGATGCTTGGAGTCTGGACTGTGATATATAGAGATGATCCATGGAGGGCGATGAACTTCCGGATAGAAAGTGCTCTCATCAGACACCTGCACATCCACGTCATTGCTGCATTAGTCACAATAGCCAGGTTACAGAATCAGCCTGGGTGCCATCAATGGATGAGCAGATAAAGAATATGTCATGTGCACACAACAGAGCTTCATTCAGCCATGAAGAAGAATTAAGCCTTTTGTAGCAAAAAGACAGGACTGGAGTCCATCAAGTGAAAAAAATGTGTCATTCTCACAAATGACAGCATTTTTTCTCTCACAGGTGGAAATCAGGGGGAAACAAACTGAAGGTCACGAAAAGGGGATGATTAAAAACATGGAGGGAGAAAGGCAAAGGTAGGGGGAGAAGGGGGGCACATCCCCAAGTACAGGAGGTGAATATGGCCCAAGTACAGCATATGCATACAAGGAAACGTCGTAACGGAACTCTTACTTTGTAGGATTTTTGTATGTTGGTAGAGAACACTGAGTTCACATCACTAGCAATCATCACTCTGCCACAGAGTTCCTGCACCTATCTCAGGATGTATTTTTAAGAAACCAAATTTGTCATAATGAAATCACCTTTTTTGTTGGTCTATGTATCTGGTGGATTTGTTTGTTTATTTGTGATTTTTTTTTTAACTGCCTGCACTCAATACAAACTTCTCACAGAACGGACTTAAGGCAAAGTGTGAGACAAAAAACTGCAGGTAGCATATAGAAAACATTTTGAAGGATTTTTTACTCATAAGTTCAAAAGAAAAAATAGATTTTTAGCTGGAAGGTAAGCAAAGTAAAGAATGATTTTTTAAAAAGATTTATTTATTTATATTATTTACATGCATCGGTGTTTTATCTGAATGTATGTCTGTGTGAAGGTGTCAGATTCCCTGAAACTGGAGTTACAGACAGCTGTCAGCTGCCACGTGGGTGCTGGGAACTGAACCTGGGTCCTCTGGAAGAGCAGTCAGTGCTCTTAATCACTAAGCCATCTCTCCAGTCCCAGCAATGATTTATTTTTAAGATAGAAAATGTAACATTTGTGAAGCTGAGGATTTCCAAAAGAGAAGAATTATTTTATTCTATAAAAAGAATTAATGCAAAGAATTATGCAGTGCATTGTGGGGGAAACAGGACTTTCTAGGAGAAATATTAAGCTGAAAATGTATGCAGAACAGGGAAATTTATACTTGAATTATTTATATCTTAGGTCAATGGTAATATTGTTGCACTTTAAAGAAACTATGCCACACAAGCTTCTGAGAATTTTTGTTAGATTATGAGAAAAGTAAATGGTATGTCACTTTTTAATGCTATAAAGTTGGCTTTGTTGAAAACCATTGGAAAAGTGGACACTTTTGCTTTAAAATTTACAGCACACAGTAAATATTTAATTTAACTTTTAACTTTATTTTTGAAACACATTGTTTCTTGTATTTCAGAGCTTATCTAGGTTATTGCAGGAACATAATACACTCATTACTTTTTCTTATTTAAGTATTAAAATTTCATGTGACAGTTTTTATTGAAATTCTATCTTTACAGCTTTTCTTAACCATGATAAATGATCCACTTTCAGATGATTAAACAATACGTTAAAATCCTTGTCCTTAATTCTCGTCACAGCTCTATGCGTGTGCACAAATCGCTGGGAACATGCTAATTTTTAACCTCATGTAGCACAAAGTCAAACTATAAGTTGAGATAGTCTCTGTGTTAAGAACACTGAAGAAAGATACTATTTGGTTTTTGTTTTTATTATTTGGCTGAGGTTTAGGGTACTTGATATTTTCTGATTTTAGTTTTGCATTATTTATTTCCTACTGTAAATCAGAGTGCATACAGAATACACACAGCAATTGCATAATTGTCCCATAATAAGAGTAATATTAGAGATGATGTAGATATGGGCACTGGACTCATGAACCAAGCCTACTTAAATATAGAGTTTTTCAAACTGTTAACATCTCAACTGGGCTTGTTGGTGTTAACCCACCACATCTTCACAAGGTATACTTCTATACATAACACCTGTTTATGACATATCTATGATCATCTTTTAAAATTCTAAGATGTTTGGTAAAAAGTATTTCTTGAGAAGTTTTAGTGTTCTTGAATTTTAAATATTTTATTGAAAATATTTACATGTTTTTCTTCTTAACCGGTATCACCCATTCCACAAACCATGAAACACGGGTATGTTCAAAACATAAAAGTTCACATTCTCACTGGACAATGCACTTTTTACATATTTTTAACAAGAAAAACAAACACTGTGCGTGTAAATAAGTTTGTAATTATAAATTTCCTCGATAACTAAAACACGCAGTACCAGGCTCTGCCTCCACATGGCGCTAGTGCTATGCCTTCCGACACAACAAGTCAGAACTACCTGGCAGTGTAAAATGCCCACTCAGCACCCATCTAAAACAACCTCGACAGGACAACAGATTTGACTACAGCAGGGGCAGTGTAGCTGAGATCCTGCCGTATGTGAAATCTGGCTTATGGATAGAAATGATTTTTCTAAGTCATTTGTAGAAATAAAGTGAAGCCGAATAAAGGTGACATGCAATAGGTATTTGAGATTTCCTGTCCCATCTTTGGCTCTCACTACGGGGTTCACTGTACTTTTGTTTATGCATCCATTGCTTTCTCTCTTCACTGCACGGTTATTTGGAATATGTTAAGAAAACCAGTCCTTGCGGGGAAAGAAGCCTCAGATTTTCACACGGCTCTGTGTATGTGTGTGTGTATGTATATGTATTCTGTTATTGGTTATTATAATAGTTTTGAACTATAAAATTTACTATCTAAGCCAAAACATGGTTTATTTAAAATATCTTGATTTTCCATCATAGTCTTTGCAACTTTAAGTTTAGTGTTTGTTTCCATTTATTTAATGTGAAACAGGTACATTTATAGAGTCGATGGCAGTTTTATGGAACTCTGTATCCATTTTGTATCTATTTCTCAGTTATATGACAACTGAAGATGCTATAACAATAAAATATTTTTGGCAGCTTTTCTTAGTTTCTTGCCAACCCACTGAAGGGTAACTGCACTATTTAGATCCTTCTTTTATTAGGAGACAGATTAGGTTTTCTTCACTTAATACTTACATAATGACCAACATCTGTTAAGACAGGCTGGACAACTACATATGAGATCAAAATTATTTATAGGAAGAAAACAAGAATTTTCTAAATATCTTTAAATGCATGCAGAGATAGTATCCTGCAAAATGCTGAGCTGTGGTGGCACATGCCTTTAATTCCAGCACTTGGGAGGCAGGGGCACTCAGATCTATGAGTTTGAGGCCAGCCTGGTCTACAGAGGGAGTTCCATCACAGCCAGGTCTGTTACACAGAGAAACCCTGTCTCAGAAAACAAAACAAAATAACACAAAACATCATTCTCATAAATATGTGTGGAATAAGTAAATCATTCCTTGCCAGTGAGTTTGGGTAACTTTAAGAGTTGTAGTTAAGTACCGATACAGAAATGAAAGACTTTGAGCCTGGAAATAAAAATGGAAAATTTTAAAAATAACCACTGAATAGTCATTTTTCTCTCATTTACATCTTTCCCCTTCCCTTTCTTCCCCCCTTTTACAGAGTGAACATATGACAGGGTGCCTGACAGTGGAAAAACTTAGACCATTTGTTTCCATGATTAAAAAAATTGTGAGTGGTCTTAAAGTCTACTATGAGATTTCAGACACAAAGGGTTAGGCAAAGCTTTTGCTACATTTTATAGCATTTAATATTGATTTCACACTGAATTTACTTTTACACAGGTAGAATATAAAATACTATCTTTTGTTTAGCTATTTTAGCAATAATATTGTTTGAAATTTTTGAAATCTTTTTTATAAAATAAATATCAGTAACTCTTTATAAATGACTTATTATCTTTAAACCCTTTCTTGAAGACATCTTTATCTCCTTATAATTCTAACAACGCATACATGTATCTGTGTCTATTAGTATATGGATATCATTATAAATATAAACAAAAATGTATCCGGAAACCAGAATAACCATTATATCTCATGATTCTCCATAAAACATTAACTATCTTAGTTACTTTAGAATGTTTTCTTTAATAGTTTTCACTTCCATATTTAGCTCCAGTGATTCCTAAGTCAAGATAACTAGTCAAAACATGTCAGCCTAAAATGGTCAATTTTCTGCCTTCTGACTCATCCTGGGATGGAGGAGCGTAGCCAATGATGTCAATCCCAGGTAATGATTGTTGACTAAAGTAGCAAGTCCCTGAAGAACTTTTTGTTTAAAATTTAGTGCAGTGTTACTAATACTTCTTAATGGTACATTACATGGGGCGCTTGACAGAACCGTGATGTAATTTTGCCTCAGTAGTATTCTCTGAAAACTGAGTGTCCTAGTTGGAACTCAGACTCTGGAATCGAGTTTAATACGGGAGTCCTTCCTTTTAATGGAGCGTCATCATAGACAAGTCCTGGGAACCTGTGTCCTAGAGCCTCCTTGTGTATAAGTGCCAATGAAAAGGCAATGCCCTGCAAAGGCTGCTCTCAGATGCTAACTGGATTCCACACAAATGTCCGAGAGTGTCCAGGACACAGGAAACAGCACATTAACGGTAATCGGTATTTTTTTCTGTGAAAGTGAAATCACTACGAAGCACTACACTGTGTGCTGAGAATATTAGCAAAACATTGGGTTTAACTCAGCAGAGATAGCACCAGAGCTCACAAGGCCACAAACAGGTTCCACAGCATGCATGGAAAACAGTGCAATAGTCTATAAAAGTTACTATGTAGCTTTTAAATGCAGAGCTCTGTCATTTAAAAATAATTCTCTGTAACCCACACAGAAAAGGAAATAGAACTGGTACCTAAAAATTAAAGGGTTTCAGAGTGACTAGCATCCATAGTAATTTCATTTTGCCAAAAAAAAAAAAAAATGCGGCATGCATAAAACCCATTAAAGGTTTTTGTTCTTTGATTAAAAACCCATTAAAGACATTTTAAATTATGAAAAACCTCAAAGAAGATGAGAATAAAGATTATGTCATAAACAAAGAATGTGAAATTTTTTTTTCGAGACAGGGTTTCTTTGCATAACATTTTTGGCTGTCCTGGAAACCGCTTTGTAGACGAGGCTGTCCTCTAACTCAATGAGATCCACCTGACTCTGCCTCTCCAGTGCTGGGATTAAAGGCGTGCGCCACCACCGCCTGGCTAGAATTTGAAAATTTTATAAAGGAAATTTCTTATCCCTTTCCCCTTTCCTCCTCTCCCTCCTCCTCTGCCTCCTCCTCCTGAAATGGCTCATCCTCAATGAAGGTTTACTAACTGACTTTTCATCTAAATGGTGACATTAGAATGGTACCAGTTGTCAGTGGTGGCACATGCCTTTAATCCCAGCACTCGGGAGGCAGAGGATCTCTGTGAGTTCAAGGCCATCCTGAGTGAGTTCCAGGAAAGGCGCAAAGCTACACAGAGAAACCCAATACTTAAAAAACAAAAAAAAAAAAAAAAATGCCGGCCAGTAGAAGAACCAACAGGTTTTGTGTGTAACATTCAGCCTGAGCCATAGGAAGCAGCAGCTGCAGCATTGATGGGACACTTGAGACGCTCCAGCCTGGAGATCCTCGGCATAGCACGGCCAGCTCAAGCAGAGGAGGGATTAGTGAAGCCAAAATTCCATAGCTACCATAAAGAAATTTTATCTTTAGTTCTAAAAAGGCTCAGCACTATTGCTATTGCGATACTGTAGCCTATGAATAGCTTTCATCATGATGTCCTTGAGGTGTGGTTCCACATTGTTCATGGATAAGTAGTGCTAATGACGTGATTTCTGATTTTTCAACTGGAAAAGCTAAAGACATTTCCCACCATTCTCACCGTGACTCCAGCAATCAGTTTACCTCCTATTTAGCCTCCAAGTGTCCGTATCACTCTCCGGCTTTACTAGTGACTTCTTGACGCCAGTGACACACAGGAAGGAGAGGTGACAACTCTCTGATACATTGTCAGAGAGCCAGATTCCCAAAGCAGAGCAGGTAAAGCATATAGTTTGTGTTACATGGTATGGCATGCACACAGCAGGTAAAGCATAAAGTTTGTGTTATATGGTATGGTATGCGCATGCGCACACACACACACACATACACACAAACCACCCAAATAGCTTAGCATAAGTTTTTGATTCCTGCTCATATAACATCTGTTGTGTCGCTGAGTAACTTTCTCAGGAAACTGCCTCCAATATGATGACTCAATAATCCAAGATGCTTCAGACTCCTACCCAGCATTCACTGTTTAGTCCTCTGCTCTTGCTGCAGAAGACATGAGGAAGCAGAATGACTTAGGAGTACCTGTTCCACTGTCTCAGGCTAGATACAATACCTATCACTTCTGCTCATCTTTCTTTGGTCAGAATTAGGCAAATGGCTTCACAAATTGCCAAGAGACTAGGAAAATTGTGTTCCATATGCCCAGAAAGAAAGATGGGATATTCCTGGTAGCATTGATGAAGCATAATCTCTCAAAGTATACAAGATAATATTAAACTGTACAGAAATACCTGTTCATGATTTGTATTTGGTCTGGCACATACTTGAAATAGCTTACTATGAGGTAATTGTTTTATTTTATGTAAATTTGTTGGGTTGTAATTACCTATGTTATAATAATAAAATGATGAATGAAGCATACTCATGTCTAATGTTTAGATAATACTGGTGAAAGGAATTTCTGTAAACTAAATTTAATATGTAAAACTTCAAACAAATTGAAAGCCTGGGCTGTAACACAGGAACCTGTCCTCTTAACAAATATTCCACATGATTCACAAGCTGGGCAGGAGTACCTACTGGGAAGGATTGTGTTAGAAGTCAGTTTCTCTTCTACTAATAAAGTTGGGGGATCCAGTGATTAATGTGTCTACACCAATTGGAAGGTCCTAGAACTTGTGGTCTTTTTAATTTCTCCTCTACCTTATTTCCAGATTACCTTTATTTCCAGATTGAAATTGTTCATATAGTAAGATTAACATCAATGGGAGATTTAGAGTGAGACATTTGACTTGACAAGAATAACCTTATTATGCTGTAGGATGGTCTATATGTCAAATTACTCTGATTGGTCAATAAATAAAACACTGATTGGCCAGTGGCTAGGCAGGAAGTATAGGCGGGACTAACAGAGAGGAGAAAAGAACAGGAAGGTGGAAGGAGTCACTGCCAGCCACCACCATGACAAGCAGCATGTGAAGATGCTGGTAAGCCACAAGCCACGTGGCAAGGTATAGACTTATAGAAATGGATTAATTTAAGATATAAGAACAGTTAGCAAGAAGCCTGCCACGGCCATACAGTTTGTAAGCAATAGAAGTCTCTGTATTTACTTGGTTGGGTCTGAGCAGCTGTGGGACTGGCGGGTGACAAAGATTTGTCCTGACTGTGGGCCAGGCAGGAAAACTCTAGCTACATTATTACTGGCATTGGTTACTTGTTTTGTTCCAGGACATATTTCTATTGTTTAGACTGACAGCCTGCAGCACCTCCAATCAACATGGAATCACCAGATACTGATGTTTATCCAGGAGACCAGAGATCAACAAAGACGCTTCACTCAGTGTTGGTTTTATTTTATTTCTTCCCCCCTTTTCCCCCCAATCCAATATTTTCCAAAGTAAGTGGTAATTGTCCCAAATATCGTAACTTTTATGTCCTGGTATGTCTAGATTATTCTTTGTATGTAATTACTAAAAAAATAAATCCACTGCCCAAAATGTCATACTGAAATGATAATTTGAATTGCAAACCCACTTCTGAGGATTATTCTTAGTTTCTTTCACAATAGGAAAGGCCAATTTTGTCTCAAAGACTATTCCAAAGGAGTATCTAAAAACACATGGAGGAATCTGAGAACCTCAGAAGTTCTGGATGTTTAGTTTAGCAGTCATTATTTATTTATTTATTTTGTTTGTTTATTTTGCATTATCTGTATGTTTCCTATCACATAGAGAGAAAGGTAGAAGGCCATATAGAGGATTAGAAGGAACACACAATGGAAACATGATGAACCAGAGCACAATTTGTGGTGCTCATGGAAGTGGTTAATGTGGTATATGCTTTGAGATTGCCCTGTAGTCACTTTGAGGGTGCTATGTAAATCTGAAGAAAAATTTTAACATCAATAGTGTTTACTCCCCCATTGACTTCGTGTCCTAAGGAAATGGCTGTGACGGTTAGTATTGCTTTTATCCATGCAAACTGAGGACAGACTGCATTCTTAAGTAGATGTCAGTTGAATAAGGGTATTCATTTTAGTAAAAGGCACAGACCCTCCATTTACTTTCTTTCTCTAGAATTCTGCCCTTAGATAATGCTGATAAAGTTATCTATGCTCTGGTTACTTCAGTTCTGCAATAAAGTGAAAGAGGATTGTGAAGTTACAATGTATCATAATTAGGTCTGTAGCTCATCAGCCTGGCTTTTAAAATATGCAATTGCCTACAGAGACCACCCTGTGTTAAAAGTCTCTGCATACTTCATGTTGTTTCAATGTTAAATACTGTTTAGGGTTTGTTATCTTTTGTAAACCTGGGAAATATAATTATTTATAATCTCCAGTGACATTTACATTTGGCTAAACATACTCTGCTTGTATAAGAACATATCATCCTTTAAACATGGGTAAAGAATGCTCCATTGTACTCTTTGCTTATATGTCATGTAGGGTATTGGAATGACCTAAGTTACCTTTTTGTTATAATCACATGATTTTTTAAGCGCATCATTCTGAAAAACCTGTCCACAGCCATTGCTATGTAGGACAAAGAATAAGAACAAGTTCCCATAGCTGCTGTCATTTGTTTACCACTTAACTCTCGGCTGTCAGACCAAACATCTATTGCAGCTTATTGCTATCTTGAAATAATACAGTTCATTTCCATGCCAGCAGCTCTAGAATGTTTGGTTTAGTTTTTGAAACTGATTGAAAGTACATGGAGTAGTTGACCTGTTGTGTTAATCTTATTTACACAAACATGGTGTCAGGAAAATAAACTCTGAGAGTACACAACACTAAGTTCTAAGGCGTTCACATCCTGCCTTCTCTAACTAACGCCTGTGTTTCGCAGACCCACCAGGTAGAGTCTCAACTTTACCATGGACACCTTACGGAAAGAACCAATACCTCAACGTTTAATTTTTCTTAAATTTGAAGTGAAGTTTATTTTTCGCTTTATAAAAGTGAATCTAAGGCAAATCCTTTCTTTCACACTAACCCATTTATGAAACGATGGGGGCGGGGGGGGGGGGGGGAATGACACCCTCTCCCTGGCCCCTCAGGCACTTTCCTCAAAAGAGTCAAAAGTAACATTTGTAAGATGGAAGCAATACAGAAAGAAAGCTTGAATTGTGAACAAGAGTCTGTGGAAAGAGTGAACAAATTAATTTGGCTACTGGATGGTGGCAGAGGATTTAAAAAGTGGATGTGTTCAAGGATCACTCTTGGCGAGGGAGCATTTAAAAGTCCTTCCCCAGGCCACGTCCCAGCCTTTCACATTCTTAAATAATCAGGGTATTATGCAGGTTTTCTGGCCACGCCCCGTCAGGGTGAGGACCTGTCTCCCGAGCCCGGCGGGCGCGTCACGGCCGCGGAGATGCAGCGGGGCACGTGGGCTGGAGACACTTCCTAGAAACGCGCGCGGGCTCAACCCTGCTTGAACTTTCCTGTAAACAGCGCGCTGACAGGCGGCATCCCCGCTGGGTGGATCCCGCGCTCCTGGCGCAAGTGGCACTTCTTGCTTTTAATTAGCGAGGGGAGAGGCGAATAAGAACTAGCTGCTCGGCAAGTCGGTGCAGGAGGCTGACTTCTGGGAGGCTTGGGGGAGGCTGGGGGAAGAGCTGGGGGAGGCTGCTGGTCTGCTCCGGCTGTTTTCTCAATGAATAGCTGGCGGGGAGACTGAAGGCAGCCACAGCCTCCTCCTCACGCCCGCGGCTGGGTGACGGCGACAGCTCCAGCCGGGACTGGCTCACCAGATGCGCTCCTTGGAATGCTCTCTTGCTCCGCGCTTCTGAACCACCGGTCCCGAGGAAAAGAAAGGCTTTGCGGATCCAAATATTGCCCGGCAAATGGCACTTGGGGATGGTGTTTTCTGATGACAGCCCCTTCTGTTTGTGACAAAGCCTGTCGCCCGCAGTTGGCCCTGGAGGGAAGTCCTAACTAGAACTCAATCCTGCCTTAAAGTGTGGCTGCTGGGGCTACGGGAGAGCCAGCAAGCACCATGGCACCCGCCGGACGCATCCTCACCTTGCTGCTCTGGGGTCACCTGCTGGAGCTTTGGACCCCAGGTCACACCGCGGACCCCGCCTACCCCAGGCTACGCTTGTCACATAAAGGTAGGTTACCTTTTCATATCCTTTTGTTAGGAAAATGCCCAAATGTGAAGTCACTTAACACAGGTCCATGATCTTCCAAGACCTCCAAAGTGCACCTGAAACATATTGCAAAACTCACCCAGGACCATAAGCACCTCGAGTTAACATATCCTACCTCATCCGGAAAAAGTGTTAAATATTATGCCAATTTGGAGGTGCTATTTTTGCCCTAGAAATATCAGATATTATTCTTGAGAAGTTCACTCGCCGCTGTGCTGAACTGAGAAGGTGGGGCGCAGTTGCTAATAGCTGGAAAGGCTAAATCCGCCAAGTGAGCAGTAGGTATTGAAATACCACCACTTGCATTATGGGAGGTATGTGGGACAGGCTTTAAAAATAGAGGTTCACTTTTGTTGTTGTTGTTGAGTATTTTGTTTGTTTTCTTTATTATGAGATTGAGAGGAGGAGAAAATTCCCGAGGAAAAAAATGATACCATCCTGTGTAATTAAAATCACTAACAACTAATACAAATTAGCCTTCACACTGAGTTGGTTATTAGAATATTTTAATGTGTGGCAAAATAAAGCAGTTTATTGGCAATCATGGTAAATTGACTTATAGTGATTGATTATATATTAGTATGCACTAGCTGTTTCTTTTAAATGTGCATTAATCCTATTTTTACTGAAAGTCTAGCAGAGTGTTTATTTTATTCTGCACTTAGGTCTTACAGAGCTACATCATATTCATAAATAAATGATCAAAAGATGATAGGTTTTGCATCAGGACCAGTCAAAATCAATCAAACGAACAAGGAACAAAACCTGTTTTGAGAAGAAGTGATTTTGTTGACTTAAAAGGAATTTGGAATAAATTATTGGGAATGAAGTATTCATTACCACCACCAGTTAAGACAGAGAACAGATGCAATAATAAGGATTACATAAGAGTCATTTTTTTTTCAACTGAGTAAGCTTAAGTTGTCTTTCACTACAGAAAGAACAGAACCTGTACTTTTGGGTACAAGGTAGAAGCCGGAAGCACAAAAGTCTGAGTTTTATATGACATAATTGCTCTTTTTGTCTTCTTATTGGACAGCAGGAAATATAATAGTGATTGTAAAAATTCCTCATCTTAATACTTAAAATTATGGATATCTTCTTGATTTAAATAATTGTCATGTTAAATTATGCAGTCAGTACCAAAAAGTATTTAAAATGTAGTGTCCTGCATTAGCACATGCTTTTTGATTTAGGACAATACAACATGATAAGTATCAAAGTCTCTATAAGAAGTTGTAACCAAATATATCAAGGTGCAAAATGGATGGAACAGAATATGGAAAAATGAGAATGCCAGAGATAAATAAGTTGATTCTGTTTCTTACAAGTGGTGCTTATCTTGGAGCTATTGTTAATGAATTATTTTTCCGAATTTCTTTTTCTGAGTGTGCATTGATATGAATCCTACTTTTTTTCATACCAGTTTTAGGAAAAAAATAAAATCACAAAATTTGCAGGAAAAAGAATGGACTCGGAAAGCATACTGTTAAGTGAGGTGACCCAAATAGGCAGAAAAACACTGTGTATTCTCCCTGATATGTGGGTCCTAGCTGCCTGTCGTGTGTACTGTGTGATGTGTAACTAACTGTAGGTGTTGGGTAGCATTTAGAAAGCAGACCAAGGAAGGGCGATATTAGGTGATGAAGAAGGTTGGAATGCAGGTAAAAGGACACATGAGTCACAGAAGAGGATTTAAAGCTAGTTTTTTCCTTCTAATTTCAACTCTGCCATAGTTTCCTTTTTTCTTTTCTGTGGTGGATAACTGAATAAAAATATAGAGAAAAAAGAACAGTGGATAAGCTGTCAGTTTTAACACGCTGCTATTCTGTTATGCCTTCTATTAACCTTAATACCTCAGCAATACTTGGCTTTTGATAGCTCAATATCAGTACGTTTTCCAAACTGTCTCATTTGATTTTGAACAGGAGAGCTTATAATTTGGTCAGTGTATCAAAATTACACGGCAGAGTCGATCTCATTTTTATATTTTTATCAAGCTCATCTTCAAGATGTCTCTCTTAATCAGAGAAATGACTGTCACTGATTTTATGAGCTATGTCATATGTTGTCGAGAGGATCTGCAAGTATTTGTGTGTACTAGACTGAAAACTGTCATACGATTTCTCTTTGGCATTTTTTCACCTTTTATTGAGACTAGCTAAACAGACACTTTTATGATGATGATTTTATACAAAGACAATGTAGAGATGTCTGCAAATAAAATGTTCTTACTTGTGCAATTTAGTTAGGAAATCCAGCTATGAAATCACACTAGAGAGGCAACCTGAAGCAGCAAATGCTTGTTATACCACAGGTGCCTCAGTGACAGGGAAAGCAGAGAATGTCAGAGCAGAGACATCCAGTTCAGCCAACACAACATGAACCATTTCCTCCTCCACACTCTGGAATTCAATAGATGTTTGAAGAGTCTTCAAATATTAGGAAGAGAGCATTGCAGGTTAATCTTCTGAAGTACTGAATGGTGACAGTAATGTTGGTTTTTCAGTAACAAGAGGATTTAAGCAATTACTATTCCCAATGGATGGTCAGTCTTTCCAAGTAAGATATATGAGTTTACAGCACATATGTGTTACTGCCTGACCCCACAGGGTAACACTGTCAGCTCCCGAGAGGTGGTCTATGGTGTCATCCATCATTCTTCTCCTGGCAGTGGTCTATGTCATATGGGAGAAGAGCAGTCATTTTTCTTATACCCTCCACTTCTAAGATCAAAGGGAAAAAAAACCCTTTTTCTGAGAAGGACACATACAAAGCTTGAGTTAATTTATATAAAAGTGTGTCCAGAAAAAATATCAGAGACCCACCAATCCCTTCTGTTCTTCTCTACTTCTGGCAATGGTCTGTTCTTAAACAGACCTTTCTACTACTAAGGAGAAAGAAAGTGTGGGATAGAGAGCACCTTCTAGCTTATTTCCAAGCATTCTTCATCTGTGAAGGGAAGGTACTCATTCCTTTGATCTTCTTACTACCCAATCACATCTTATTATTCAGAAAATGTGTCAATTAGGGGCAAGTAGAGTACATGAAAAGACAAGGCAACTCCTATTCAGAAAATACACGTATCTCTTGATAAATTTTATAAGAACAAATAAGTTTAATTAACAAATGAAAACACAGTTGGGAGGTGGTGGCACATGCCACCACTTGGGAGACAGAAGCAGTAGCATCTCTGAGTTCGAGGCCAGCCTGGTCTACAGTGAATTCCAGGACAGCCAGTGCTACATGGAAATCCTGTCTTGAAAAACAAGACAAAAAAAAAAGGTGGCAAGATGCTATCTCATCCTGAAGGAATTTTCAGTCAGGATTTGAGGTGAGTTGAGGTTGACTATATAAGGCAAAAATTTGAAAGCTGAAGAGTCTTCATGCATCATGTGCATTTAGTTGTTTATTTGAGCTAACGAGGATGATGTTGATGAGATTAATAAAGAACAAACTTTCTGTTCAAAGAGTTTTCTTAAAAACAATGTTCGTGATAACAAATGAGAAGAATGAGGAGGAGTCCTGAAGAACTGAGTTGTTCCATGTTGGTGTCTGTTCTTTCCTTATCTGTCACCATCCTGCATTAATGAGGTTACTGGGAAGATAAAAATAACCTTCTCGATAATGGAGTTGAGAGAAGGAAAAAACAAAAAACAAATTAGCAAAGAAGCAATCATAGTAACTGTAGAAAGGCCCCGTCAACTGAGCATCCAATCAAGGACAGTCAATCAGGGAGTCTGGAAGATAGGAGTTCAAAGTCCCCAGGAGGAAGGAGGGTCACTGAAGACACAGCAAAACTGTTCTCCTAGGATGTTTGGAGAAGAGGCAGTTAAGTCAGGATATGTTGACATTATAAATGAAGACTTTGAGGAGATACCCGTACACATAAACTTTGCCCTAGAAAGTGTTGAGCAGCATGTCTGAATTTAGGCATTCTAACGATTTACACACAGATCTGTCAAAGTTCAGAGAGCTCAGGATTTGACATCAGTAGTATCCATTCTATGTCCTACTCTTGCTCATAATGGCAATTTGTGCATCAGTGTGAAAGATACTGGTTGCTGCGGTGCCTTTCTCGAATATTTCTCTGAGGGATAGAGAGGACCCACTGTCACTACAATACTTGTGAATGTACTTTTAATCTAAAACTGTGTATATTATTAATAGTTCTTAAAAACTACTGTGTTGGTTATTTTGAAAGGCAGCATGTTCTAAGGGAAATAATCCTTGGGAATGGAAGGAACTTAGATATGGACAAGTGTTAAAACTTTGCTGCCGTATAAGGAAGAATTTGGTCTCAAGTAATATAAAAATGTTATGACTGATCCTCATGAACCATTCATTCTAAATGCCCCCTTCCATACCTTTGTCCCTTAGTTATGCCAGCTTAGAGGACCATCACTCCATCTTCGTTGTCAACTTTTCATGGCCAATATTTGCTCTGATTACTCCAGTGATTTACCTCTCACATCTTTTTTTTATATTTACAAAACTAGGACACTAAAATACAATGTGAAGAAAAACTTTGCATGACTGTCCTGGAGAGTGATGTTTATTTTCTATCCTGAGCAAATAAAAATTAAATGAAATAGAACAAGGCAGTAATGAAGCTGCTATTTTCTGACCCAGCTGAAAGTTTTGGTTTCAGCCAGTCACTAAGCATTATCAGTGGTGATATTAGTCACACATCTCTGGGTGTTAATAAATAAAAACTGGTCATAAGGCATGATTCATAATCACAGTAGTTAAATAGAACTTCGGAGTAAACATTAACCTACATGCCAGACTCTACAGGGAGTGTTGGTGAGAATGAAGGGATGACTTTAGTCACCAACAGTTTATGTTAAGAAATAAACATGGAACAAAATGTGAAGAATTAGATGTTTTGTTGAGTTGGGCTTACACAAAAAACACTTTCTGTGGAGTAAGTCTATGTAAGAGTGTTATTTATTGAGCTTTTATTTTTATATTGATTGGATACTACATGGATATCATATCAGTACATCTTATATACAAAAGTCTCAGTCATTCTATGAATCATTCAGTTCTTACATAGATATTGAAGATCACAGTAGAAAAACAGCTATTCCTTCTTATAGAATTTAAGGGTCTTGAGGGTCAGGGTTAGAAAAAGCCATAAAAGGAGTTTATAAATGAACTAGACGATAATTTATGTGTTCACACCATCTTAAAATCCTTGTGAGGGCAGTTTTCTGTATGTAAAACATGATCTATACCTGGTCTTGATTAATAAATACCTGTAATAAGAATTAGGATGTCATAATGAAGTATCCTTTTAAACCTTGATTTTGCCATATTGTTGTCTCACTAGTCATGCTGTATCTGTCATTTAGCATCAGGGCATTTCATAGAAGGATCTTTCTGTTTCTTCTTCTCTCCCGGAGATGACATCACTTCTCAATTCCATGCTTCAATTCTGTGTTCACATCATAAACCACCAAGTAATTAAATTAGTTGTTACTGGGAGAAATTGTTAACAAGCTGTTGAGTCAGTTGTGTTTCCTTAATGATAGCTAAAGGGTTCATCACAGGTTTCTTGATAGAGTGTGTAAAATTTGCTACTTTATGTTAAACTGTCCTGTGGTTTAGTAGAGGAATCTGGTCAGCAGGAATCCAGACATGCACATTGCATGCATGCATCCACTTCAGACACTGTCACTGCAGTGGCGAAGTGGCTCCATCCATCAGATTGTACAGTTCAGAACAAAACAATGCTGAAGCGAAATCACCCAGAATGTTTTCTAAGGGTGCATAGTGAAGATTTAGATTACCTTTTTAGTTCAGATACTGGTGTTGCTAGTTCACACCTGATGCTTCAGAATACTCAATAAATTATATAAGAAAATGGTTGGTTATATTAAATAATGGTTTCCATAGTGCAGGATTTGAAACATAAGAGAAATACCAAAGTCTTTAAGATATTCCTTAGACATGAGCAAACATTGTTCTCTGTATACATCATAAAGATGACAATGACAATACATTTTTAGATGAGATATTCTAAATTTATAGTGAAAAAATGTCAGTGCCACATGTAAACCGAAGGTTATAGTTTCTGCTGTTGAGGGAACTTTTTTTTTTTTTCTTGACTAATGATTTTAAGAAGTCTCTTCCGGACTGATAACTTGCCTTCCTGTGAGCCTGTGGCAGTCAAGGCAATTGATTATTCAAAACCAGCTCTGCCTATTGGAATTCTATCATGTAGATTATGGTCTTTCCACCTATATCATTCTCTGACCTGGTAATCTTGCCTTTCAATGGCCCATAAAAAAATACAAGAGAAATTCACTGATTTGCCAGAAGTTGTTTTTTTTTTTTTTTTCCTTTGTTTTTTGAGACAGGGTTTCACTGTGTAGTACTGGAACATCTAGTTTCCCAGCTGTCCTGGAACTCATTATGTAGCCCAGGCTAGCCTCAAACTCAGGTGTGTCTGCCTCTGCCTCCTGAGTGCTGGGATTAAAGGCACGCACCACCACTCCTGGCCCACTGCTTGAAGTCTTTAAAACAGAAAAATGAATTTCCACATCAATCCTTGGTAACTAAATTTTCAGCCATCAGTGCTCTTTGCCCAGGGGCTTAGCAGTGCAGGAATGGTAAACAGAACACATACTTAAGGCCGAGACATTAAAAAATGTTCTTCCATTCTGATTTTGATGGCCTCAATCCCCCTAGTTTTTCATGAAGCATGTCTAATTTAAACCTAGCTTCTGGTTGCATGGCTTGAGCAAATAACTTATGTTTTGTGAGCACGAGTCTTCTCAGTTTTAAAGCAGTGTAGCATTTAATTTGCAGATCGTGAAGGACCAGTGAAGATAGAAATTGATGGAGCCCAATACACTACCCTTAGGAAGCGTTTCAAAAGTGACTCAGTGAACCAGAAGACAGAGAGTATCGTCTATGCTGCTTTTCCTTTTTAATTCTAAAAGTAATCGTGAGCAAACTCTTAGCTTCCAATTTAAATTAAGGGAAGCAACTTGTCACAGGTTTTCACTAAAAGCCGAAGATTTTTCATTAAAGCCAGTTCTGACTGCTGTAGATGACCACAAATACTATGGGGTGCTGGTGTCTCTTGTATTTAGAAGCCACTGCAGAATTTCTTTGTTAATAATTTAAAAGAAGTTGCAGCTTTATCATTGGCACCTTGAAGGCAACTGATCAAATCCTAAAAATACCTACCTAACAAAGGTAATTGTAGGCTCAACATTGTAAAGCACAATAGGGCTGATATTACAAAAGCCAGACCACACTGAGCAATGTTAGTCTAAACAGTGTCCGGTAGGCGGCTATCAGCTCAGCATGTGTTGTTTGCTTTGAAAGTGAAAGAGAACCTTCTGCTCTGCCTTTCTCGGGACAAACAAGGTAAGATGGCTGGGACAGGACTGACCCCTGACACTTAGTTCACTTCAGTAAGTGCCCATTGCCATAGGAGTAAGGCTAAATATCTTGGACACTGTGACTTCCAAAGGGGAGTGTGATGGGCTGGCTTGTGAAAGGTTCCAAAGAAACTGAGGCATCCTTAGCGACTGTTTATGGCTCCTTCAGTAAAGCCTACTTTAGAAGAAGGGCTTAGCCTTGCCTGGGTATTCAACGCCTTTCTCCTTGGTGAGTGAAACAGCAGGGCTTCAGGAAGTCCTTTGGAGGCATCACTCACTTTCCCATCTATGTGTAATCCTCCATTTTTTAAAACACTACTTTGCATGCACATGCCATTTCTTGGGTAATCACAGGCTTCCTCTTTTTTTTTTTTTTTGGTCACTTGGGTCCTGTGCTACTCAATGTGCTGTTCGTACCATCTCTCTCCCAGTTTTTTCCCACATAGCAAATCCTTATCTTTTCCTCACTTCAGGCCAAAAGATGAAAAGCAAAACAACTTGTAGTGAATGAAATGTATTCATTCATCCTCAGTTTACCTTCAAACTTCATTTTATTTTTGTTATCTAATTTGATGACCAGAAAGCAAGATCTTTAGATTAGAAAAAAATTACAATTATTAGGTACTCAAAATTCATTGAAATTCATCCTATAATGAAATCTTAGATGAATAACTCACTGGACAACCAGAAATCTAATCTCCTTTCTCTAGCTTGTTTTTTTTTTTCAGGCTGGTAATTGATGCTCAAAGGTACCCTGAGACTTTGGCAGTGGGAGCATGGGGGAGCTGAACCTGTTAATTGATATAATCTGTAGCTAAACTTGAGAAAAAGAAAAAGAAAGACAATTATCAGTGCAAACCTCCTGACTTGTATGCTCTCAGTGTTTCGAGCTTTAGCTTGGGTTTTTATTTATAGGTTACTGTGGGGGCACAAAATCTCTAAGAATAAGTTCCACTGGTGATTTCTAGTGGCCATTGCTCCACAGCCAGATAGAACAGCAGTAAAGAGTGAGGATAAAAGAGGGACAGAATAGCAGTCAGCTGGGGATGCCGACTCCTCCTCTCCTGACCCATCCTCTCCTGGAAATGAGGGGACTGAAGTGGGCTTTAAATTCTGAGCTCAAAACATACTGTAGATCAAAAGGCCAAACAAAATGCATTCACAACATCGCTTGCAGCTATTTACTACTCCTGATTGCTTGTTTCCTGAGTGAAAAGTTTACTGTGGACCACGTGCTGTCTCAGGCCCCTTCCAATTCCACAAAAGCATAGATTCCTTTCTTCTCCTGATAGACCCCCCCTGTGCGTCTGATTTCTCCAGATTCTTTAAAAATGCCGCACTTGGGGAGCAGTATGCTATAGTGGAAAGTGTACAGATGAACAATTTTTAAATTTTTGGATTTGGGTCCACAGCGTAGCTTGTTTCTACTTCATGATTCTTGTGAGCCACTGAGCTCTGAGACTCACTTTCTCAGGGTTAAAAAGAAGCTAATGAAGCTATTCTGTCCCAAGTGATTGCTACAGAAAAATGTACCACAACCTAGACATATAACTTGCTATTGTGACGTTTATACTGTTCCTTAGTATATAGAACTGTCTTTAAGTTCCTTGAAGTCATGGGAGATTTTTTTTTGTGGTGCCATTGTGTAGGGAATAAAATTACTTACTAACGTCATTTCTAAAGCCTGCAGTTATGGACTGGGTGTTTACTATCTACTGAATTTCAAATGGAAACATGTTTAGTGGGCTTCTACATTATGGTCAAATAAAGGCCAACTTGATCTAGAGCTACTGCTAAATACAGTATCTTAAGGTCCAAATTATAGAATTGGTCTGGATAACATGGTATAGAAGTCGAACTATGATACCATTCCCTGATTAGTTTTAATTGAACATGGTGTGTATGCAGTTATTGATTGCAGTTTAGCATTTGTATACGTTTTATTCATTAATGATGTTGTAAATTGGACATACATTTCTATATTAAGTTTAGAAGTTTGGTCAATTGTGGAGAAGCATCCTGTGAAATTCCAGAACATGTGCATCTCACATAGGGAATTTTTCCTGGATCGATGGACAGAATGATGTCACCACTGTTTAATTCCTGTGCTCTGAGTCTTATCTCCCACCTTGGGAATTTAGAAGTTTTTAGCTTTTCAAAAAGATGGGTTCATTCAACAATGTCTTATTCTTTGAATATTTGTTGAGCTTTATCAATGTTTAAAGACTGAGCATGAAGCTAGGACTTTAGAATGTAAGAAAACAGTTTTATGAATATAAATGATATTCTGAATGGGATCTTGGGAGTAGCAAAGGTTCATCAGGTAAAAACTAAGAAAATCTAAATCAGTACAAATTTTAGTTCATAATTATGCATCAATGTTGGTTCATCAGCTGTGATAATGTTACCATTAGGTAAACTGTTAATAAATGGAAAACTGGCTGGGGGCCAGTGGTGCACACCTTTAATCCCAGCACTCAGAAGTCAGAGACAGGTGGATCTCTATGAGTTTGAGGCCAGCCTGGTCTACAGAGCAAGCTCCAGGACAGGCACCAAAACTACACAAAGAAACCCTGTCTCAAAAAACTAAAAAAAAAAAAGAAAACTGGGTCTAGGGATATGGGAACCTTCTGTATTAACTTCACAATCTTCCTATGAACCTTGAACCTAAAGTTATTCTAAGATAAAGTTCTCTCTCTCTCTCTCTCTCTCTCTCTCTCTCTCTCTCTCTCACACACACACACACACACACACACACACACACACACACACACACACAAAGAAAGAGAGAGAGAGGGAGCGCTCCCAAGATGTATTTGTAAAGAGGCTTACCATGATAAAGCAAGGCATTTTTATGTACTAAATGTCGAGATAAGGTCTAAGGAAGTAGGAAGTTTTGATGGAAAGGGGAACTGGAACTTGGTTGGTCTGGATGACTAGTGGGTGGTGAGGTGGAAGCCATGAGCCAGTCATCTATATCTTTTCTCTACCTTTGGCCCTCCTGCTGTGCGCCCACAGTCCTCCCCTTCTATTTAATACCCTGTCAGAGATACACTCTACCAGATCTCTACCTTCGACCATCCTGCTGTGCGCCCTCAGTCCTCCCCTTCTATTCAATGATCCTGTCAGAGATACACTCTACCAGATCTCTACCTTCAACCATCCTGCTGTGCGCCCACAGTCCTCCCATTCTATTTAATATCCTGTCAGAGATACACTCTACTAGATCTCTACCTTCGACCATCCTGCTGTGCGCCCACAGTCCTCCCATTCTATTTAATATCCTGTCAGAGATACACTCTACTAGATCTCTACTTAACCATTTTCTACTTTGTAAGCTTACTATAAACATTAGTATCACACATGTCATTTGCTCAGTTATCCACCCCCCAATTCCTGTGTGAATCTGAGGAATTATCATTTATTTAGTATGAGTGATACATAATTACTGAAAATTCAAATAGATTTGGAAATTTAAAAAGTCTTTTGTTATATTTATTTATTTGTGTACGTGTGTGGACTTATGTGCCATGACCTGTGTGTGGAGAATGGAGGACAAGTTTTGGGGCAATTTTCTCCTTCTATAATGTGGCTCTGGGAATCTAACTCAGGTCATTAACATTCACCACTTTATCCTGGAGCAATCTTGCCTGTACAGATTCTGAAATTTTTTGTAGCAGTTACAGTATTTATTGTTTATTTTGACCCTAATGAATGTTAGTTACATAATATAATTTGTTACTTATTTTAATGTCTATAATATATTTTCTCTACATAATGACATTAGTATTACCTATTTAAATTTTGGCTGGAGGCCACTTATAAATATGTTCCTAACAGACATCAAGGAAAAGGAAGTGATTGGGTAAGGACAACACCAAAAACAGGAAGGAAAGAGCATTTATCCTTTACTACTTCTTCAGAAGGCCTCGATGGCTTCAGCTTCTCCGTTTCCATAGTGCTGGACAGGAACCCAAAGCACTTTAAAACACTCCAGCATGCACTGGAGTTCGAGGTTTCCTCAGAAGGGGTCTGAACACATGCGGGCTAGACACCTGATTACAGCAGTTGCGTCATCCAGTCTTGGGCTCCCAATTCCAATGCAACATCCTGTTGATCTCCACACTGATAAATCCTGAAGCAACAGACACACGGAAGCCATAAACAGACATGGTGACCTCTGCACCAGAGAAGCCGCTGTGAAAGGACAAGAACTGGTTCAACACTGGTTTGGAAGCCATGGCCTTCATGGACCAAGGCAAAGCCTTTTTTTTAAAATCAGTTTGTCCATGTGAGAGGTTATTTGATCATGCTATCTTTGATTTATCATTCTAAATATCTGGCTGTTAAGAAATAAGATAATGAGAAGGAAAAGTAATGGTTATGGTTGATCAGTGTACTGTTTTTACCAGCTAATAGCTGGGAAATGTAAGTTATTTCTGATCTAAATTTTAGAACTTAGACAAAACTTTCTAAGATTGTATAAAATAATATGCCATTAAATAAAATTGTACTTAATTCATCAAAGTCAACTGAGAATGCTTTTGTTATCCATACTCTTTTCTTTTTCATTTTGTTATCAGATTGATAAGTACAATATACTTCAATATAGATGGAAAGTAATGGATACAAACAATTCAGAAAAAGTATTCATTTTTTTACCATCGTATAAAGAATAAACATAGAATTATTTGATTAGTTTGAGAAACCAGAATAAAGATTTTAAAACAAATACTTAGATGACAGGATCATTTCATTTCTAAAACTGTTTGTGTGTGGCAGGATGTCCTGGAGAGAACTGTCCGATCCTGTGGGTGAATGTGTGTACTTGTGTTTGTGTGAGTACACACTTGCGGTGGGGAGGCCGGAGGTCATCCTTGCTTTGTGTCCTCAGGAGCCATCTTCTTCCTCGTTTTTCTGAGTCAGGGGCTGTCATCTGCCTGGAGCTTCCATATGTCTAAAATGCCTGCCTGGTGGATTGCAGGGACCTTCCTGTCCCTGGCTTCTCCAAACAGGTGTCACCAGTCCACACACCACACCTGGTAAATTCTGGTGATTATACTCAGGTTCATGACCTCAAACAGCACTCTCCTTACTGACTAAGCTATCTCCTAACATCCCACTTCTACAGTTCAAGCAAGACAAAAAAATTATATTTAGGTGAGGAGTGGTGCCTTTATAATGCTGACACTCAGGAGGCAGAAGCATGTGGATCTCTGTCAGTTTGAGATCCTTCCTGGTCTACATACATAGCCAGTTCCAGGCCAACCAGGGCTATATAGTGAGAAAACACACACACACACACACACACACACACACACACACACACACTATGAAACTATAGTATATATATATATATATATATATATATATACACACACACACACACATACATACACACATACTATCTATCTATCTATCTATACACATATATACGTATTTTCTCATCTCAGGCAAACCCACAAAATCCATAAACAACAACAGTAAAAATAAAGAAAGGTGAAAGATTTTTCAAACTCAGTACTATAACTGTATATGTTATACAGTTTTGGCTGGATGAGAAGTATAGGCCACATACTCAGAATTGCTTAAACTGAATACCAAACATTGAGCCTGCTGTCAGCTTAGGGTCTGGATGAATGTAAAATAATCATATGGCTTATTCTTAGAAGGGCTGCATCACTTATATTTAAAATGTAAATTAAAAAGAAAACAAAATTGATTTTCACAGTCAAATGCTAAAAGTTTTGCTTATCAGAATATTTAATTATCTGTATCATTGCATGTTTTCACTACTATGGGAACCCAAACTATTTCTCTTGTATTGTGTCCAGAAAGAAAAAAAAGAAAAGAAAAAAGATATGAAGTAGTGGAATGGATTTAACAGCCACTAAAATATCAGTGTCAATACTAATTTGTTAAAGTCATGAGAAATGAGTGCTTAAGCTTCTGTGACATTAATATCCTTTAATTTTCTTATAAATTTCTACAGCAAAATTCAAAGAACTATAGGAAGAAGGAAATATTATTGTTCAGTTAATTATAACTCCATTTAACAGAAATAAATTTTATCTCTATCATTATATCCCTCAGATAAAGGCAAAGGTTATGAGTTGGGCATTGGCTTGACAGATTTTCTTTTTGCCAGTTTTTTTCTTTTCTTTTTTTTCTCACTGCACAATGGATAGTCTCAAATTGAAGTCAGATATATTTTAGGATTGTAGAAAGAATGATCTAACTCTTAATAAATAAGCCAGGTATGGTAGCACACGCCTTTAATCCTAGCACTCAGGAGATAAGGGCAGGTTAATCTCTGTGGGTCCTAATCTTTTTTTTTTTTTTTTTTTTATCCAAAATGTGTTTATTGGGATGGTTCCCACTCATCTTGAATCAGGTGCTTTTCAGTGCTGCTTCCTCCTGAAGGAGCATCCTTCTGTCAGCCTTGCTTTTCCGCCTGTGGGCTGACAGAGGACAGTGGAGCAGCCAACACACAAGACTACCGTTTGTGCATGGCTAAAGACCGTGGTGATCTTATAGCATCCTGGGCATTTCACGTCCATAAAGTAGGAATTGGGGCTCTGCACCAGGCGCTTTTTCTTGTGTTTCCTCTTTTCCTCTTCTGGAGAGGGATGAAGGAGATCCTTTGCGAGAGGCATGTTCTCGTAGGGAGGTCGTCACCGCCGGAAAGCTGTGGGTCCTAATCTACAGAGAAAGTTCCAGGACAGCTAGGGCTAGGCAGATAAACCCTGTCTTAAAAGAAAGAGAGAGAGAGAGAGAGAGAGAGAGAGAGAGAGAGAGAGAAAGAAAGAAAGAAAGAAAGAAAGAAAGAAAGAAAGAAAGAAAGAAAGAAAGAAAGAAAGAAAGAAAAAAGAAAAGAAAGAAAATAGGAAAATCTATACCAATGCCTTTAGGCCAATAAGGGAATAATTTCTTAAAACTCATCCAATTCTTTATAGTGTCAGATGCTGTAAAATAACTAATATACTAGGGTTTCATTATGTGCAGTTTTATTTCCGAGTCCATAACTACCTGTGCTAGACAACTACATTTCTGTACTAGTCAACGTGTAATAACCACAGCATGTTGTTCTGGGTTAGGAACGCTTTTTTGCCTTTTACTGTTAATTTATTTCCACTGGATCATGAGAACAGACCTTGGAGTTGCTCTGGTATCGGACGTCCGTCCACATAGTGATCAGTAAAGAACAGGGAATTGCTATCGGTTTAGCTCTGTAATAGGTGGGGAAAGCCCTGGCCAGCAAAGGCCTCCTGGGTATGCTCCATGAGAATGGCTTGTCAGTAGGCAGTGTGTTGTTTTGTCACTGTGCAGCTCACTCCTGAGCCCACCCACAGCCTGCCTCCCGGACTCCCACTCAGTGCTAGCCACCACCGCAACTGCCCTTTGTCTTGCAGACTGCTTTCCTCTTTACACAGAAGCCCAGCTGCTCCTGCCTCAGCAGGTTGTTTGCCCATACTCCTCCGTCCTGCTCTCTCTCCGGAGCATGGCAGCCAGAGTAAAGAATGGCAGCTGGGATTGGCTTCCTCTGGCATCCAAATAATTTGGGTGGGTCCATTCCTAATTTTATTTCATTCAGTTTTATAATCTTTCCTCCTGTTGATCTTCACGGAACAGATAAAAGATATTTTTCTAAAATATTGCTCTTATCTGCCCTTCTTTTTTATATCTGTCCATTCAAGTCAGGAAAATTATTGCATTTTACAAATTTTTGTTTTCATCCCTATTTTAAAGACTATTTAGAACACAAATAAAATAAGGGAAATTTTATTGATGTGATTTTATTTTTAGACATAATAAACAGCATTTATTTCATTGGTTAGATAAGGATTAAATGAAAGAACTTTTTAATGTCTTCAGAATAGGGCTTGGCACATAGTTATTGCTAAGTTGGTATTTGATAGGAAGGAGACAGAGTGGGGAAGGGGAGGGGAGGAGGGAGGACGTGAGGGAAGGAGGGAGGAAGGAGCTATGTAGGAATGGAATGCTGAGTAATAGCTGCTGAATTGAAAACCTAAGTGTACTTAGGCAACTAAAACCAGCATGGTGAACTTAGCGTTTTATCTATCTCAAAATACAAAATAAAATAAAATCACAAGTGAAAAAAAAAAGGCATGGATTAGGAAAGCTTTTATACTTTTATTCATATCGGGAAAGTTTTTGAATATGTGAAACTCCCTGATTACTGCCCAACTTTCATAGGAATCAGGTGTGGCTTCTAAACAAGTGGTCAGGTGGCCACACATCTGCCATGTAGTACTTGTTCAGTGTAGCTTTTAATAGTCGAGTGGAGAAAAAGCAATTGTCTACATAATCTTCAGTCTGATTTACTGCAGCTTTCCTCATCTCCCTCCACCTTAACTTTCTCATCTAATGCCTCCAGGATAGGAGCCACCGCAGATCAATAAATATTTAGTTAGTTGCTGTGGCCTTCTGTTGTAGGTGAATATATATTTCTCTTTCCGTGGAGATTATAAAGACATTGTCCATGCTTTGGTCATGTTCCTGTTGGTCAGTGTTCCTCTTCAAGTTGTACACCATGGTTCCTCATCCAGGGATGTCTACCATGCTCACAGGACATGCTTTTAACCAGCGACCTTTATTATCAAGGCCCCTGAGTTCACATGTTTGTCAAATATGCTTTCTATTCATTTCCACTGAGATTGCCGTCAGCCCTTCTGAGGGCTGGGCATTGCTTCATGAAGCCAACCCTTTTCTTTATGTGTGGTTCTTCATTGACGCTAAAGGAAGCCCTCTTCCTCTCTTGTCAAGCTGTGTAGAGCCTCAGCATAGTAATAGCACATGATGCCCAAGACAGGACACGAGGTTCCAGGAGACATCCCTTCATCCAAATCGTAGATTTTTCTTAATCTCCTTAACATCAGTTTCCACATTTATTATCTTCAGAAAGCCTAGTTAGAAATGACATTGCACTAGTTATAAAAATGCTTTAGAAGTTATTTTCTCTAATATAAAATACACAGATCGTGGCTCTATTTAAATACCAGTATTTGGAAAGAGAGTTGAGACATTTTTTCATTAGATTATATAGCATATATGCCTTTGGCTTTTATGGAACATGAAGACCAATAAATGTCACTGCTGTTTTTTAAATAAATATTGTAAAATTATTTATATAATTATAGCTAATGAAATAGGAATTTGAAATTAGTTAATATGAAGACACAGAATTTTCCTTCATAGCTAAAATAAACAGGAGACTTTAAAAATGTCTGAACAAATTTTTATGTAAAAAGAATCTGGAATGGTCACCACAACAGAATGGCAGAATTAAAATACCACAGTAGCTGTGATCGCTTAATTTCATAACTTCAATTTGCTGTCATTTTGTAGATTTGCCAGTCTCTCTGGGTATTTGTAGCAAGTCCCATATTTTAAAAAGAGGCATATGATTTTTTTCAGAAAAAAATGTTTTTTTTTCCTTAACTCCTTGTAAGTCAGACAGGAAGCTGAAGGAAATCATTCCTGAGGAGATTTTACATGTCTAAAGTATTCTTCATTTCTTCTGAATTAAAAAATTTCTAGTCTAACCAAATATCCCTGTAGTTTTGACTCTTTTTTCCTTATAATATTTGCTTCACCAGTGTTGGATTTCTATGTTACTAGTCTACACTCTGCATGTAGCTTTCCTTGTTTTAACATACAGGAGAAATGCCAAAGGAATATCCTATTAATAATCAAACATCATCATGAGAATGCAGATTTCACATACTATGTGTTCATTCTCACACTGTCATTTTTATATTAATAGATTACTGAGAGGGTTTCAAAATTCTACATTGTGATAAAAGAGATCATTTGATCAGTCCTTGAAGGACATGTGACAGACCCACACATCTGCAATAATTCACATTTGTTTCAGAAGTTGGAGTTGCTTTACACTCACGAACAGTAAGCAGCCCTTAGATGTGTTCCAGTCTATTTGACTGTATTTCTTCCCTCCAAATTATATGCATTGATGCGAAGATTAGGTCTTTGGAACTCCTTCTACTTTATTTAATGTGATAGTCATATCAGTTTGAAGAAATGGAAAAATAATTACATACATTTATTTTAGTATAGAAATAGTTCCTTTTTTCTGAATATACTATAGTTTATGCAGGCAATTTTATTTCTATGGATCTTCTAAGTTGCTCTATTTTCCTCTTACAGTATAAATACTCTTATGTCCTTGTTTATTTATCTCCCAACATCAAACTTACTATTAGGTGAGATGGTGTTTTTGTCATGTCCTGGTGTAAACTCAGAATAATACCATTTCTCCACATTCTA
The DNA here is from genome assembly GCA_902168325.1 of Peromyscus nudipes. Taxonomy (NCBI): domain Eukaryota; kingdom Metazoa; phylum Chordata; class Mammalia; order Rodentia; family Cricetidae; genus Peromyscus; species Peromyscus nudipes. The sequence goes on from CABHPH010142464.1 coordinate 49,653, forward strand.
TCCAAGTGTCTCCTCAATACCAAGCCACTTTAATATGCCTATTTTTTATAAGCAAAATGTATTCAATGGTCAATTGTTAAGTATATGTCAGTTTTGAGTTATGTGGGTAGTATAATATAATATAATCCATAAATATATCAAAGTTAGTGAGCAACATTACCTTGCAAATTATTGTATTGCATTCATCATCTAGATTACTTTCAGTATGGGAGTCTGCAGAAACTCTTCTTCCAGGACATAGAACAAAAGCTTCTCTTCTATCACTTCATTTTATCCACTATAAGCTATGCAGGTAATGGGAGAGCTGCTTTCTTCACTGTTGGGGATGTCTTGCTGGGCCAGTCATAGTTCATAGGCTTATGAACTATGTTATAGTCATAGTTGGGTAGGGCTCCCTTGGCATCTTGCATATCGCCTTCTAATATTAGGAGATCCAGTCCTCAGGGTAGGGGCTTTCAGGCCAGTTCCAGCTAGGTTCCTCCAAGTTTTGAGTTCAAGTATGGCATCTTCAGAAATAGAAAGAGATTTACCATCAGTCTAGGAAGCAAGCAAGACAGTGCAATGTCCTGTGATGTGTTTGGAGTCTCCTGGACCTCTGACCAACAACTATAAGGGAGATTGCTCATGCATGACACTTTTTTTTTAAACCTGTTGCTCTTGGGAGGAGCATTATCAACATTGGATAACACAACTCTACTTAAACTATATTCACAAGCATATATATTATATATATTAAATAAAGTTATAAAAATAATATTTCCCTATGGCTTTTCCTGATACCCTTAGTGTTACTTAGGTCTCCTTTCTCCCCTCTGTCTATATTACTCTCAATCCCCCTTCCTAATTAAAGCCCCCTCCCCCCCAATTTTTCCCTTCGTAGCACCCATATAAGAGCCTCTCTCTTGGGCTTCTTCTCCCATATGGTCCTGACCTACTTTTCTGGTTCCTGTGCTTTCTCTGTTGTAGATTCGCAGTTGAGGATTTAGGAACTGCAGATGAGAGAGAACGTGTGGCATTGGCCCTGGTGGGTCTGGGTTACGTGACTCGCTATTATGCTTTTCCAGTTCCATCCATTTGCCGGCAAATTTCGTGATTACATTTTTTT
>CABHPH010142465.1:0-38916 GCA_902168325.1 Peromyscus nudipes
AACTTCTTTATGTGAGCATTTAGTGCTATGAATTTCCCTCTTAGCACTGCTTTCATAGTGTCCCATAGGTTTGGGTATGTGGTGTCTTCATTTTCGTTGATCTCTAGGAATTCTTTAATTTCTTTCTTTATTTGTTCCCTAACCCATTGGTGATTCAGTTGAGCATTATTCAGTTTCCATGAGATTGTAGGTTTTCTGTAGTTTTTGTCGTTGTTGAAATCTAACTTTAAACCTTGGTGGTCTGATAGAACACAGGAGGCTATTCCAATTGTTTTATATCTGTTGAGATTTGCTTTGTGGCCAAGTATGTGGTCGATTTTGGAGAAGGTTCCATGGGGTGCTGAGAAGAAGGTATATTCTTTTTTGTTAGGATGGAATGTTCTGTAGATATCATTTAAGTCCATTTGGGTCATGACATCAGTTAAGTCCTTTATTTCTCTGTTAAGTTTCCATTTAGGAGATCTGTCCAGTGGTGAAAGTGGGGTGTTGAAGTCTCCCACTATTAATGTGTGGGGTTTTATATGTGGTTTAAGCTTTAGTAGTGTTTCTTTTATATATGTGGGTGCCCTTGTGCTTGGGGCATAAATGTTCAGAACTGAAACTTCCTCTTGGTGGATCCTTCCTGTGATGAATATGTAATGCCCTTCTTGATCTTCTTCCTCCTATTAGATTTCTTCCCAACTCCCAGAAGGCATGGACACTTATCTGTCTACTTAATAGCTGGTCTACTTAATGAAACTGATGGAATCATTGTTACTTCAACAAAGAATGGTAGATAATTGTTGCTGAAAATTCTGGATATTAGATTGAAGTTGTATATATGTGAATAATTTAAAATACTTTGTTAACAATGCCAAATAAATTAAGAATGAGCAATGTCATTTTTCTTTTTGAAATCTTAACACATATATAAGAAATTTATTTTGACATCTTGATTAAGATCACTAGTTTTGTTTGCTTTTGAAATTGAAGGTAATAAAAAATGCAACATCCCTCCTAGTTTTCTTATTTTAAAATGTAGAATCAAGGGACAAATGGAGGAAAAGAGAAAATTGGCCAAACCACCACTACATGCTTGTAGCTGTGCCATGTCTGAACTATAATTTTAATCACACTTCTGAGGCAGAGAAATTGGTAAGTTAAGACAAAGAAATGGACATAGAAAATGTAATATGTCTTTATATGCCCCCTCCAAGTGTAGTGCAATTATTGGTTAAGTCTATAAAAATATTATTTTGGAGTTTCAGAAACAATCTCTCAGTGCCAAAAATGATCTCAGATTATTGTTTGTTATTGTTTATTGAGACATGGTTTCTATGTGCAACAATCCTGGCTGTCCTGGAACTCACTTTGTAGACCAGACTGGACTTAAACTAACTGAGCGCTTCCAGCCTCTGTATCCTAAGTGCTGGTAGTAAAGGCTTGTGCCCCCACTTTATGGCTTCAGATTTTTTTTTCTTATTTGAATCTCATCACTGCATTCTGGAAAGGCATGGTAATAAGAACAATAATATTAATATTTATTCAATTGTCTATTCTTTCATATTACCTATTGACTTAAATTATTTTCTTACCTGCAAAGCAGGATTTTAGGCTGTGTATCCCACAGGTGAAGGTTCATAAGTTTATCTTCTTTTCATGCTCAGGACATCAGGCTAGTGAGAGATTGAACAATTACTATTATTACTGTATGCCTAAACAAAAGTCCTGGAATTGGAAGACACTGTAGATATTCTTACTATCTGAGTGAAAGTAAAAGAACCTCTGTATCTGTGATTCAGTTAACTCAATCAGATGAATAAAACATCTTTTTGCCGGGCATTGGTGGCGCACGCCTTTAATCCCAGCACTCAGGAGGCAGAGGCAGGCAGATCTCTGTGAGTTCGAGGCCAGCCTGGGCTACCAAGTGAGCTCCAGGAAAGGTGCAAAGCTACACAGAGAAACCCTGTCTCGAAAAAAAACCAAACAAACAAACAAAAAAATCTTTGTCTTTCTGATCACTAAGCTTATCATTTAATAATTAATAAATTAATATTTTAATATCTAAATGCCACCTGGAATTTGGTTACACATTTTCACCTACTCAAAAGTTTGAATAGAGAGGTGACTCATGTGAGAAAAGGAGGGACCACCACAAACTAAGTAGAATTAACAAGATAAAATGGCATTTCATGTAATATAATACAGCTTTCAAAACCTGCACATTTGCCTAGTATTAGGAAATTTGGCTTCTGCAGAAAGAAAGCCTTCAGACTCTTGGAGAGCAGTATAGATACAAAAATTATGATATCCTGCAAATATCACTTCACATTCTAATCATCTCTGTCCTCATCCTCTAATATCTTCTTAAGTGATCTTCCCAGCTACTGAAATTTTATTTATAACACCACACTTTTATGCCAATAAAGATAATTGATTCCTGGTTTATTTTAGTGAGCAACCAAAAAAATTAAAACAGATTGTATTTACTAAATATTCTGGAGAAACAGTACTAATAGACTACAAAAGAATTAATAAATGCCTGGAGAGGTTTATGACAGGAGATTATCTTACATAATTACAGAGACTGAGAAGCCTCAGTATGTGTGCTATACAACCTGGGAACATTTAGTTTTGGACACTCACTTCCAAACTTAAAGGCCTGAGAAACTAAGTATTAGTGCACCCATTCTTTAATGTGACTTTGAATTGTAGGCGTTAATGTCACACAGTTAAAGGATATCCATCAATGTGACAAAAAAACATTGTCTTGACAAGTGTCTTTTTGGATGTTTTCAAAAGATTGGATGTCAAACACTAGAGTGAGTGATGATGATAAGCAGCCTTACCAACATGGGTGAGCTCACGCTATCTGATGATTGCCAGGGTGAAGCTCGAAGGCGCAGACGGGCACCTTCACTACTTGAAATTTGAACTTCTAGGCCATCTCTTTCCTGTTGCCCTTTTGAAAAGTGTGTTCTTGAGTGGTCTGAAAATCATCAGCTCATAATCATGGGGTGAAAAAAATTAATAAACTCTTTATGCAAACCAGCCCAAACACCATCAGACAGGCTTCCTCCATCAACTGATGGGAGAAGATGCCGAGACCCACAACCAAATATTAGGCAAAGCTCAGGGAACACTGCAGAAGAGGGGGAAGAAGGACTGTCAGAACCAAAGGGTTGAGGACACCGGGAGAACATGGCCCACAGAAACAGCTAATCAGGGCTCATAGGGGCTCACAGAGACTGAAGTGGCAATTACAGAGCCTACCTGGGTCTGTGCTGGATCTTCTACATGTATATTATGTTTGTTAAGCTTGGTGTTCTTGTGGGACTCCTGATAATGAGAATTGGGGTGCCGATGGCTCTTTCGCCCACTCTTGGGACATTTTCTCTCTTACTGAGTTGACTTATTCAGCCTTGATATGAGGGTTTGTGCCTAGTCTTTCATCTTGTTAGGCAGTGTTCAGTTGATATCTGTGGTAGGCCTGCTTTTTGTAACAAAAGAACAGTGGATCTGTGGAAGAGGAGATGTAGGGGGAAGAACTGGGAAGGGGGGATGGGAGTGGAGGCTGCAGTTAGGATGCATTATATAAGAGAAGAATAAAAATAAAGAAAAAATTAATTTGAATAAAAAGCATTTATCAAACTTGTGAGAGAAAAGTAAACTCAATTTACAATAGTCATTCTCTTTCTCTGGTGGACCTTAATTGCTGTGAGTTCTCACAGTTTCTAGAGGAGCAGAACCATAAGGATGTTTCCTAAATTTTATGGGAGTTTTATTAAGACCTAATAATCTTGTCAAATTTAAAAATCTAATACCATTTTCTTTTTTTTCGAGACAGGGTTTCTCTGTGTAGCTTTGCGCCTTTCCTGGAACTCACTTGGTAGCCCAGGCTGGCCTTGAACTCACAGAGATCCGCCTGCCTCTGCCTCCTGAGTGCTGGGATTAAAGGCGCGCGCCACTAACGCCCGGCCGCTAATACCATTTTCTATAGGAAAGACATATCAATTCATGGTGTAAACTATGCATAAAAATAAGAAAAAATATTTACATGAGGTATTTAGAATCTATACCACACAGGAAGTAGCTAATTATACTTTAAACAATTTAATATAAATCTTCAATCCTATGAAATTAAAAATTGCTTACTATTAATGTTGATGATATTCTTAGTCACATTGGAAGTTAGTCCTCATCTTTCCGTGCCATTAGAATTTCACAGTGCTCTGAGTCATATCCCAGTCATAGTGTATATTCTGAAATCCTTCTTGCTTCTGATGAAGATATATAGATGTGTTAGCTTTACTGTTGAGACACAATATTTGAAAATTTATTGATTTCTCTCTGAAGGCATAGTTTGCCTCTGTATCCTCAATACCTAGCATACAAGAGGCCTCAAATGTACCTCAGATCAACCCTTTACTGCTGTAGACTTTGGAGCACTCCCTGAATAAAGAGAATTGGATGCTATATGAAGATAAAATTGTTTTCATGAACTTCCACAGAATCTAGTATTTCATAAGCACACATACCTAAAGAATTTGACAATTAGTTTTGAGTGTTTTGCTTCTTAACATTATTTGTGAGTGTGTGGCAAATCAAAGCAGGAAAAAAGCTAAGATTATCTATTTTCCAGGAAGTTCCTACCCTGATCTAGAAGAGTGGTTCTCAATCTGTGGGTCATGACCACTTTGAGAGTTTAATAACCCTTTCATAGGAGATGACTAAGACAATCAGAAAACACAATTATTTGGGTTCTGATTCATATCAGTAGCAAAATTACATTTATGAAGTAATAACAAAAATAATTTTACGTGGGGGTCACCACAACATGAGGAACTGTATTAAAGTGTCATAGCATAAGAAAACCACTGTTGAAAACCACTGTTCTAGAACTCAGTTTTCTTACAAAGCTTCAGAAACCCATGCTCACCAATAAATTTAGGAAGCTAGGAATTTTAGGTTGTATGAGATATTTGAGTTAGGAGAATAGATTTTTTTGTCCTCAAACTACTGACACGATAAATGAAAAATAAAAATCTAGAGATAAATTACAATTCAATTAGCATTTTGAAATACAAATTCAATACGCATGTACAAGAATCTAATTTGACAGTGAACTTTAAATTTATCATTATTTTATAAGTAGGTACTGATTTGGATTCTCAGTAATATTTAAGAAAAATATCATATTGCATTTTTACTAGATAGTTTGAATTTGTATCACAATGTATATAACATCCGACTTTCATTCAATATATTTCTGTGGTATTTGATTTCACACAGAGAGATAAAATCACATACAATGACTTACATAATTTTACATTTTTATTACTTTTATTTAGTGTCCATATGTGTTTTTTTATTTTATAATTTAATTTAATTTAATTTTACATATCAGTCACGGATTCCCCTGTCCTCCCTCCTCCTCCTGCCCCCCCTCGCCTTTCCTCCAACCCATCCCCCATTCCCATCTCCTCCAGGGCAAGGACTCCCCTGGGGATTCAGCTCAGCCTAGTAGATTCACTTGAGGCAGGTCCAGTCCCCTCCTCCATTCACCCAGGCTGAGCAAAGTGTCCCAGCACAGGCCCCAAGCTCCAAACAGCCAGCTCATGCACTAAGGACAGGTCCCGGTCCCAATGCCTGGGGGCCTCCCAAACAGTTCAAGCTAATCAACTGTCTCACTTATTCGGAGGGCCTGTATTTATGTGCCTCCGTGTGTGTTTCTCTCTCTCTCTATCGTTGTATGTGTGTGTGTACCATGGGAATGAAATGGATGTCAGAAGGAAATTTGTGAACTTGGCTCTCCTTTTGTATTCCAAAGCTTCTGGCACTGCAAATGAAGTCATTAGGTTTAGTTGCAAGAAACTTTATCTACAGTATATCTTTTGTATATCTCGGTTTCTGTACACACACACACAAACTATGTTTGACAATTCTACTCAAAATAATAATATCCAGGCATAATGATTATTATTACTCTTCTCTATTATTCTAATTAAAAGGAAGTAACATAAACAATTTAAATTTTATTGCTTTCATATCACAACATAATAGAACATGAGTTCCTTTAAAGTATTCTTTCCTGGCTTCTTACGTCTTTTATTTCCATATTTTTTCATGAATAACCAATTTTTAGTTTCAATATGGAAGAGAAAAGAAAAACCTTTTGAATCCACATCTTAAATGATACTGATAAAGGTGATAACTAATTTGCTTGGTAAGGAACAGGTTTTTCCACTGATTAATTGCTTATGGCAATGACTATCTATAATAATACAATCTTGGATTGATGAAAAAAAACTGCAGCCTCCACTCCCATCCCCCCTTTCTAGTTCTTCCCCCTACATCTCCTCTTCCACAGATCCACTGTTCTTTTGTTACAAAAAGCAGGCCTACCACAGATATCAACTGAACACTGCCTAACAAGATACAATTGTCTCTTTCCAGGGAAATTTTTATTTAAAAATGGAAGGCAATCTATTTTTCATACACAAAACATACTAGTGGCTTTATATTTGTAATGATATGCATATCTTTATGTCCCTGGAAAGAGACAATTGTTACTGAAAACAGAGCACGTTTCCTACAGTCTTAAGAAATAGTAAATTATCACTGGTTGTGTGATTCCAATTTAAGCAATAAGTTTCTGAATAATGTTTCTATTACCTTCTTCCTCAATATTTCACTAGAAGATTTTTATGAAATATAGTCAAATTTAGATTTCTTATATTTTTTAAAAAGATTTGATTTTATGTACTATATTTTTCCTTGCTGAAGCAGATTGCTGTTAAGGAGGATTGCTAAGAAGACTGGAACTTCAGGAAGGGATAAAGGCTCTTAAGATATCTTCCTATTTTGGGTCTTAGTAAAAACAAAAAGTAAATAGTGTCTGAGACAAAAGCCAAAAAAAGGAGGACCGTCAACTCAAATTAATTATTTACTCTTTTATATCCTAGAAAATCTATTAGGTTGTTAATACCCAAGACAGAGTGTAAGTATTCATGTTGTTACATATCTAAATGTATTCTTATTTTCATCATATCCAGACATTCTACTGCATTTCCTATTTCTTTAAGCTTACTGTCTTGGAAATATAATTTCTATTTCAATAGCTTCACCTATATCTGCTGTTTCAACTTAGGATTCTAAACTCAAACATTGTTTAAATTGTCCTGGAAATTATTCATTTATTCAACATTTACCCAGCATCAGATTTATGTAAATGACATAAAGTTATTTATTCTCATGAAACATGCAATGTAAAAGTATAAAATAAGAAGCATATGTTCATTTGATTCATATAACCTATAAAGACTGTTGTAGACCAAAATTATTCATGACTCATCAAATCTACCATGATTCAGTTCTAGTTTCCAATATGGCAGGACCTTTAGGAAGAAATGATGATTAGATAAAATCATGACTGTACATGCCAAGAATGAAATGACATAATACAATTAACCAGACAACTTTCAGGTATCTTGTACAGATACAAGCAAAATACATGAATCTGTACAGATTCATGAAATGTGTGAAAAAATTGGTATCCATAAACAGTAAATACATTTATAGCTAGAAAAGACATGTAGATTATTGTGGAGTTTCTCTAACAAGATATAATCAGACAGAGAGTTCATATTTTGGTAAAATATTCAACAAGACATTCAAGCCCTTGTAAAGTTTAAGAGTCTATAAAATGCCTAAAATAAAATATGAAGTGGACTGTTGAATGTAAGATTTTACAGGAAACACAGTAACATTTAATGATTCAAATAGAATTACATTGAAAATTACATTATTCTAGATTATAATTTCAAATAATTACATATAACAAATTATTTATGTTATATTTTATTATTTAGCCAAAATCTCCCTGTTGATTGTAAGTATATAACAACATTCAAAAATAAAAAATAAAATTCCATTCAACTCCTGAATAAGTAGGAATGTAGATACTAAGCATTGGAACTGGAGACATCTATAATGCTTGTTTACAATGATCACTAATCTATGACAGTATTTGGAGAAGTGGAGAGGGTATTGGAACACTTACCCTTTGTTCTTTGCTTCTTAGTAACCTTGGATTGAACAGCATAATTTCTATTTTGTCAAATCTTCTTTTCAGGTGTTTTTTACTCCCATTACATCTTTGTGAACACATACCGTATCTTACATTTCATGAAAATCTTGGTATATGGAAGGGTACCTTGACAAGTGCATGAAGGCTCTAGAAATATGAAATGAAGATGTTATTTTTAAATATGATGTTTGCACACCTTAAGAGGAAAAAATGAAGTGCCTTTGAGGAGAATAGTAAAGAGACTGTCTTTATAGATGCCCAATCATACAATATGAAGTGCGAAAATATAATTCCCCTGAAGCTGGATTGTTTTATTATTTATTATTTATTGGGAATACTACTAGACAGAGATACTTGCTCTTTTTTGTTAAACCTCCTCAATGTTACTTGAGTTGTTATTTATTTATGCCTGAAAAAGAAACAACAATCTACTTGTATGCAGGGAAACTTAAAACCCTCTAGGTGTCTCAATCAGAGAGAATTTAACACAAATAATCAGTTACATGGGTGACTGAAGACCAAAGGAACAAAATGTAGGAGGAAGTTAGGAACAGATTAGAAACAGCAGGAAGCTGTATCACTCGCATTGGAGGGATACTTGAAGTTAGTGATATAATCGAGCCCTGGAGCTATTCCATAGCACAGGAGAAAATCAGCAGGAACTGGGTCCACAGAGGAAGGGGCTTTCTGGGGGAGTAAGAATTGGGGAAGAAACAGACAATGCCAGGGAAGAAATGGAAAGCAAAGCAGAAAAAAAAATAATAATCTCCCCGTATCCCAACAAATAGCCACCCTTCTACCAGTCCCTCCCATCAGCCAGTGACCAAAAGGACTGGGGTTGTTTGGCTACTGTGTCAGGTAAGCTGAACCGGGGCGTGTTTAGAGAAAAATGGGCAAATGCCTGAACATAAACGGTGGTGATAGGACTTCAAATATAAAGAGGCCAAGTATCTTACTAAGTGATATGATGACCACAGTTATACATAAAACTCTGTTATTACAGTAGGAGAATTTAGCGGAAAGTGCTTTGGGTAATGGACTCAGTAGGATGTATAGCCTATTTCTTTATAAATAAGCATCAATACAGAAAATAGTCTGACTGAATCTTGATTCCTTATTTAGTTTGCATAAGAACTCCATTCATCTTAGCTGATTTGGATAAACATAATTGTAAGATGAATTGCTAAGGGTCTTATTAATAAAAAAATAAAAAAAAAAACCCAGAGCCAGATATTGGGGTAAAAACCTGAGACATCAGAGGAATGGGAAAAGCCACAAACAACCTCACCTCAATGACACCTCAGTATCCACAGAGACCTACTTCCTGTATACCCACGCCTATATGCCTTTCTGTTCTGCCATCTCATTTCCTCTCTCTGCCTAGCTACATCGCTTTCTGTCTGTCTGTACAGACCTCCAGATCTTTATGGTTAACTAGTGTTGGAATTTAAGGCCTGTGCCACCATGCCTGGTTCTGTTCCCAGTATGGCCTTGAACTCACAGAGATGCAGACAGATCTCTGCCTCCCGAGTGATAGGACTAAGGGCATTTGCTACCATTGCCTGAACTCTATGTTTACTATAGTGACTGGCTTTTTCTTCTGATCCTCAGATAAACTTTATTAAGGTGCACAATATTGGGGGACACAATGCATCACCACACATAATTAAGATAACAGAATCCACAGATTTTTAAAAGGACTGAGAATATATTGATTAAACAACCTTTACAGTACCAAATAAGTGTTGTATTCTGATTTCAGTTTGAACTTACCTCTCTTTTTATAGTACAGAAAAATGATATCAAGGAATTTAAGTAGCAGCATTCAAAATTAGTAAATGTTTCCACTATTATGCTCAACATAACTAGAAGTATTTTCATTCACATTCACATCCTTTTCCTTCCCAGTGAGAACAATGTGTTCTCAATATTTTCTTCCTAATAATTTCTCCACATAATGACATCAATATGATAAAATAATTCAGAATATTTAGCCAGTAATAGTTTCAATGAGTATTGAAGAAGAACCCCCATTTTATACATAAGAGGATTTATCTATTTGAATATTGAATAAAATGTTTCCAGTAAAAAAAGTCACAGCTACATGTTCCTAATTAATATTGTATGTATTAGTATATATTTTCTTCCCTAAGCCTTGAAATCTCTTTGTCAAAATATTTTTTCTACTTCTGAAGAAATAATAAGATAGTGACAGACAACATGTGGATTCAATACATTCCAGGCTTGAAATAACTTAGTCCAAGTAAAGTAAGGCCAGCTGAAGAGAGTGACAGATATATGGTTCAGATAGGAGAGGTACTCTGTGCAATATGTTAGAAGGAAGAGAAATTATGACTTGTTCAGAAACCAGCCTAAATGACACTTACTTGTTAAGAGTGAGTACCAGTCAGAATATTACAAAATGAAAAGTTAAAGTGTTCATATGAAGAACACGTCATTAAAACACTGAAATTTGAATTAGGAGGTTTGAGTTCCATGAATCTTTTGAAAGATGAAATGTGACCAATTTTTAATTTTAAGATTTGATTTCTTAGTATGAAGAAACTATTAATAGAATGTTTGTTTCACATCAAAGACAAAGTGAATAGTTTAAATGTGTCATCCTATTCCTAGAAAAGAGCCATAGTTTTTAGGTACTTAGAAGTAAAAGGATATTAGATAGAATTCAAGTAATTTGAATAATTTAAAATTCAAAAATAAGAGTTCAGTTAAAACTGTTGGTTGTAGTTGTGGCTATTTTTTGCTTGTTTGTTTGGTGTTTTTTAATTCTTTGGGGGCCCACCAACCAGCTCCCAAATAAATACATGAAGAATTATTCTTACCTATGAATATGAATTCCTGGCCTTAAGTTGGATTATTTTTAGACAGCTCTTCTAAGTTAAATTTTTTCATTTCTCTTTAAATACAGTTTGCCTCTGAGCTTTATACCTTTTTGGATTTTTTGTTTGTTTGTTTGTTTGTTTGTTTTGTTTTTCGAGACAGGGTTTCTCTGTGTAGTTTTGTGCCTTTCCTGGAACTCACTTGGTAGCCCGGGCTGGCCTTGAACTCAGAGATCCGCCTTGCTCTGCCTCCCAAGTGCTGGGATTAAAGGCGTGCGCCACCACCGCCCCGGCTTGGATTCTTTTTATCTGTCTTCCCTTCTTATCTGTGGCATGTTGTGGGTGACTGGCCCTTGGTGTCCTCCTCTCCTTCTCCTTTACTTGCTCCTCATCATTTTCTCTCTTGCTCTTCCCTTTCCTAGATTTGTCTTACTCATTCTCTCTACCTGGCAGCATACCTATCCCTCTCTCATAACCATCCTCTGCATGCCTGCCAATCACTTAATGTGCATCTTGGCTCTCAGAACTGTCACAGAATGTCAGTGTTGACATCCCTGTGACACCTTCTTAACAGTATCAAGCTGTTCACTATGTCTATGTGATTCATTTCACTCTGTCCTATGATGGAAGCATTATGGCATCTGTAATTGTCACAAAAAGTATGGTGAATCCAGTATGACAAGATATTTTGAGAGAAAAAGCTTAGAATTTTAATTTTTTATTATGGTGTATTACTATAATCATTGTTTTTTATCACGAGCAGTTATCTATTAGTTTCTTATTATTGATAATTTTAAAATGAAGCTTTAAAATAGACATATATAATTAGCATATATATATATATATATATGTAAGGACTGGATCCATGTGGAACATGTATCATGTTAGTGTTTGTTACCACTTTCTTGCTAATAATTTACGGTTTGCCAATTAATTTATTCTTTTTATTATCAAGACTTAATGCTTCACACTTGTTACTATCTAGTCCATACTGCAATACTTCCTTTTATATTCTCATGGCCAGCTGATAAGCTTCTTATACATTTATGTCATAACTAAAAGTCACTTAGTTATTACTGTTGATACAGTAATTCCATACACATTTCCCACAGGATTTCAAAGCTTTATTTAAATATATTTGAAGATATCATCATATAATTTAGCTTCACTCTTCAAGAGATGTTATTCTATGGAGACTGAGCACATTATAAAGATTTTCCCAGGTTTAAATTCAAACAATTTAAAGGATAATTTGGCATTAAATAGTATGCCATGCCTTTTGAAGTTAAAGGCTGCACAACTTCAATTACCAATAGTTGTTCAGATACTTTTTAATTCAAAACACAAACAGAGTATTGACATCTAAATAATAACATTAAACTAGATGAAGTCTAGAAGAAAATTCAGCAACAAATACTCTTGCATGTGTTATGTTGAGTCAAATTCAATATCAAGAAGAATTTTGCATCATTGCTGCTAATATTTTGTTTGAAAATGTGGATTTCAATAGCCGAGTCAACATAGTAGCACGTTGGTCTCCTCTGTTACTGAAATATCTAAGCTATAAGTTATAAGCTATAAGCTATAAACTCCAGGCATAGGTGATAACAAAGGCCACTATTGGAGCTCTTGGGAAGAGTAACAGTTATCAGTCATTTATTCTGTAAGCAATGTATTCAATTTTACTTTGGAGAAATATAAAAGTGAATTCACACAAAAGCATAATGATATACACAGAAACAGAGATTTGTTCTATTACTAGCATTAAGTATTATTGAATTGTATTTGAAGCAAGGAATTTATCACACCTGTCTCTATATGCTGCTCATCTCTTCTAATATAACTTCAAAGATGCCTAAGTAATATATTAAAAGTAACATGGTGGACATGTGTATTTATTTTAAGTTATAATTCGAGTTATTTCAAAACTCTCAACAAATTCCCAAAAATTAGCCAATTGTGGAACATAAGTATTAATCGAACATGATTATAATCCTCCTTCTCTCTTCCTTCAGCAACTTTCCTTCATTCATCCTAACTTCTCTTCCCTCTTTTCCCTTGTTTACCCTTTTCCTTTATTTTGTACTCCCTTCTTCCATTTCAATATTTAAAGACATGTTCAAACATTCGATGATCAATTAAAAATCTTTTCAGTTATTTAAAATTCACAATATATTTAAAAATCATCCAGTATATAAAACTAAGTCTTTCTTTAATGTTCTGTATTTATAATATAGTCAAGGGTTTTGTGTGTGTGTGTGTGTGTGTGTGTGTGTGTGCATGTGTGTGTGTATGTGTGACAACAGTTTAAAAAAAGAGTCAATGACTTTAAAAGAAAATATATTTTTATCCAATATTTTCTGGTTATAGTTTTCCATGCACCAACTCATCCCAGCCCCTCCCCATCTGATCCTTCCTCTCGTTCTGATCTACATCCTTTCTGTCTCAAAAACAGATATCTTAAAAAGACAAAACAAAAACAAAAAAATCAGAACAGAACAAAACAAACAAAAGGTAACAAAGAGAAAACATACAAGCAACATATAGATGCAGACTCACATATGTTCTAACATGTCTATTAAAACACAAAATTGAGATTCCATTTCAACTTAACATCTACTTAATAGGAGGGAATTCATGCCTGATACTATAAACCCAGATGAATGCCCATGATTGGTGACACCATAGATTTTACAGGAGAATAAACTATTGCCACCCTATTGAACAATTGTAATTCCTACCTGTATTATCAAGATTTATCCTTATACTGACAGGTATGTGGCTCTGACCCCGTATCCAGTAGGCTTCTTTTGACGTAGGATGGAGAGTATCACACAAAACAACAAACGGCTAAATTTTAAAGAACAGGTTGTGTGGTACCCAATCATCAGCGGTTACATCTGCAAAAAATCCCTTAATACACATGGAATATCATTGAAGATGTGGCAGAAATATTGTAAGAGCCAGAGATTCTCTGGTCTTCTTCTAGAGATGCCAGGGGTGGTACACCTATGAAATCTCAACAATATCATAATCTAAGCAAAATCTGCATCTGATAACACTAATTGACATGCACATGTAGGTATTCAAATGGTTTTGTCCCAGATGAAGTTCTACAGCAATCAGTGGGGGCTGAGATGTGAAGAGCATCCTCATAGTTATGCAATCCAAGTAAGTGATCTTCCCTGTGCACACTGATATATGAGCTCAGTAGCGCGCGCGCGCGCGTGTGTGTGTGTGTGTGTGTGTGTGTGTGTGTGTGTAAAATAATAATTAAAGAGGATGCCATGAATTAAAGAAGACCTGAGGAGACAGGGTAGGAGATCAAGAAGGCAAGAAGAAAATGATGTAAATAAAGAGCTCATGTATGAAACTAGCCAAAAAACTTAAAAAGTAAATTTGAAAAAAATAAAATGTCATATTAATTGGAGATGGGTTACACATCTTTAAAGTCTTCCTAAACCATATAGGCTATCATTGAATTACACTATTTATTTATAAAACTGAAACTAATTGGAAATTTGTCTCTCTGTATCTGTATGACATATCTTATATATACAACAAAAATTGTGATATTATTGGGACTTATGCTGACACATAATCGTCCCATTCATTAACAATTTCTCCACTAGTATTAAAAGTATTCCAGCTGAATGTTCTTAATATCCACATACACATCTATGTGCACATGCAGACACACTGTACTGCTCTCTATACAGACTAACTTAATAACTTGAGACAATATGCAATATTATAAAGCTACTCGAAGTTGACTACTGATAATGTATTTTCTATTTAGATTCAATAGTTTATGATGTACAATTCATATGTTTCTTTTTTTTCCATTGTTGAATTTTTAATGTGTGCTTGAAAGCCATGGTATTATAATTTTTATCTAGGGAAAAGATCATTTAAAATCGTTTATGCTTTGTGTCCTTTTTTCATTTCCCCATTAATGTATTGCTTCTAAAGCTCTGAATTGATCTTTAAGTGATTTCCTTTCTAAAATGTTGAACTACCTGAAACCATGAGTCCTTCTCTTTTTTTTATTTAAAAAAATTATTCATTTTACATACCAACCACAGGTCTCCCTCTCATCCCTCCTCCTGCCACCCCCAGGTTCTCGACACTGAACCACCCCACATCCCTTCCTCCAAAAAGGAAAGGCCTCCTATGGGGAGTCAGCAAAGCCTGGTACATTCAGTTGAGGCAGGACCAAGCCCCTCCCCACCTCATCAAGGGTAAGCAAGGCATCTGACCATAGGTAATGGGATCTAGAAAGCCAGTTCATGCACCAGGAAAAGACCCTGATCACACTGCCAGAAGCCCCTCAAACAGACCAAGCTACACAACTATCTCCCATATTCAGAGGGCCTAGCCCAGTCCCATGCAGGTTCCACATCTATCAGTCTAAAGTTGTGAGTTCCTACAAGCTTGGTTAAGTTGTCTCTGTAGATTTCCCCATATGATCTTGACCCCTCCTTGCTCATATAATCCCTTTTCCCTCTCTTAGTAGCATTATTTGTAAAATCCAGAATCTGGAAACAACCTAGATGCCCCTCAACTGAAGAATGGATATAAAAAAAAAAAAAAGAAGTGGTACATATGCACAATGGAATATTATTCAGCTGTAAGAAAACAATGACATCATGAAATTTGCAGGCAAATGGATGGAACTAGAAAATATCATCCTGAGTGAGGTAACGCAGCCTCTCAAAAACAAACATGGTATGTACCCACTCATAAGTAGATACTAGATGTAAAGCAAAGGGTAATCAGACTACAACCTACAGTTCCAGAGAAGCTAGGAAACAAGAAGGACTCTAAGAGGGATGCCTGGATCCCCTTGGGAAGGGGAAACAGATGAGATCTCCATGAGTAAACTGGGGATGAGGTGGGGCCAATGGAGGGGAGAGGATCGGGGATGAGAACATGAGGGAACAGGAATGTTGAGCTGAAACTGGGAATGGAGTGGAAGAGCAATGAAAGAGATACCCTGATAGAGGAAGACACTATGGGATAAGGGAAGAACCTGGTGTTAGGGAAGTTTCCAGAAATCCACAAGGATGAACCCAGATTAGACTACTAGCAATAGTGGAGAAGGTGCCTGAACTGGCCTACCTTGGTAATCAGATTGATGAATACCCTAACTGTCATCATAGAGCCTTCATCAAGTAACTGATGGAAGCAGATGCAGAGATCCACAGCCAAGCACCAGGCCGAGCTCCTGGAGTCCATATATTTCTAATACTTCATTTTAATCTATTCTCAGATTACAATTTTAATAAAATGAGCTTACAGAATTACAGACATATATCCTTTCCAAGTTCATAATATTATGCATAAATGAATAATAGTATCTCCTTGTAATTTTTATGTCTATGTATTATATTCATATTTATGTGTATATATGTTAACAATAGGTATGTGTTTATATATATTTACATATATTTAACATAAGATGTTTTGTTTCACAAGATAAATCAAATTTCCATGCTCTAAATCTTCTTAAAAATTGACATTATTTTTATTATTCATGTTATAGACAAACTCATCTCACAATTAGAAATGATACATGAACATGTCTGCCATAAACCATATGATGGGCAGACACATTTTGTCCTCCTTTTGAGAAGCTGAATGGAAGAAGCTGAATTTTAGTTTTGTTAAATTTGTAGCATTACTACATTCCTTCATTAATTATAGCATAGTCAACTTGTATCCTTAAATTGCAATGAAATAAAATATCTTGCAAGAGTGTCCTAGATATGAACACCACGATATGAAGAGTCTTAGAATGCATTAATTTTTCTCTTCTTATAGTGGTGGCTTTCAGGTCACATTGTCTTGCCCTGTTAATATTTAAGTTTAGTAATTCATCCAGAAGAGAGAGTACAAAATATGAACTATTTTAAAATACCATTTTTAAATGGAATTAATTTTTTGTGTATTAAGAACACAAATTTGTTATTTCATTGGTTTGGACAGCCTCCATGATAATGACCAGTAAGGCAGATATTCCTTAATTCCAAATAATAAATTCCCTGTAGGGAAGCTACACAGTTTGTCCATGCCAACAGATTCTTGGCAGCTAAAGGCTTTGCATGACAAATGTTGCAATTAAAGTTATTGAGTTGTGCATAAAATAACTTTCCTCAAATCTTGCTTCAACTGTATCAAGAATGTTGTAAAATAATAGAAAACATATGAGGAGGCACTTCCTAAAACATAAATAATTCAAATAACTTAAAATATTAATATTGTTATAAAATGTAAAATAATAATTGTATCATGCTCAAATCAGAAAGAGTGAGATATACAAAAAATAATTTCACTTGATTGTAAAGTTTATGAAGGTTGTTCATATTTTGGGTCTTGATATATTATTTATTACCACTAAATTAATACTGACAAATATTTCACTAGAATCACCAGTTTCCTAGATCCCATCAGATAAATGACAACACAAACAGGGAATGGACATAAGGCTAAGCAGTTAAAAGCACTTACATTTTTTGTAGAGACGTGAGTATGGTTCCCAGGATCTACATTGGGTGGGTCACAAACTGCCTGTAATTCCAGCATCAGAGATTCAGGTATCCTCTTCTGATCTCTATGGGCAGACATGCCCATGCATCAACACACACACACACACACACACACATACACACACACACACACAAATAAATATCAAATAAATATTCAAAAATAAAAGGAAAACACAAATAGTAATTAACATGTTGCTTGTATGAAATATAAAAACATTCAAAAAATTATGAAAAGTTTTACAATGTACATCAGGTTGGACATATTTTACAGGTAAGTTTTCCAAAGCAAACTTTATACATTGAAATTAAACTTCTTGTTAAAACAATTGCTAGAATATTTTGACAGGAAAACTGTAACCTTGCTTCTCGTATGCAACTGAACTCACATGCATAACCTATTAAGGGATAGTGAGTTAATTGACTAGAGAAGATTATCATTAGCTTGCTAGTGCTCATCCATTTCTGATATGGTTTGATGGCTGCATGAATTCTTTCAACCCTTTCTTAGAATGTATCCATAAATCAGTGATACTGTAAAATAGGAATCTGGAGCTGCATCTAATCCACATGTATCATCATCATACAAGAACTGGAAATCTAATCTGCTCTTTATTTTATATTTCAAATCTGGGTGTTAAAACATTCCATGGCAATATTATATAACTTGATCAACTTATGTAGGAGAGAGGCTTATTTTAGCTCTTGTTTCTAAATTCCTGGAAGATTATTGGTGCTAGGAAGGTCTTCTGCTACTCTAACACATGATAGGGAGTGGAAGCAAGAACATACTTGGAGAGATGAAATAACATAACAACTTGATCTCATAAGAACCAAGTTATTGCCGGGCAGTGGTGGCGCACGCCTTTAATCCCAGCACTCGGGAGGCAGAGCCAGGCGGATCTCTGTGAGTTCAAGGCCAGCCTGGACTACCAAGTGAGTTCCAGGAAAGGCTCAAAGCTACACAGAGAAACCCTGTCTCGAAAAACCAAAAAAAAAAAAAAAAAAGAACCAAGTTATCTCTATAGGAAGGCAGTCATCTCTCATAAAGACCATCTCCTGTTAAGGAATGCTCAAACCATAGTACACCACTGTGCACATGGTTGACTGTGGTTTAGCAGAGATCAGACCGACTATGACTTTCACAGACTTGAAGTAAATTATAGAATTGTGCTGGGACAAGTAATAATGTGCTGCAATACATCTGAATAGTTTTGAGCCAAGTAATGACAAAGATTACTGGAAGGTTAAAAAAAATCCTAAAACGCAGAAGAAAAAAGGTCGGGAGCAAAAGGGAACAGAATATATAGACATGTGATGCACATGTTTCCTCATCCTTTCTTTTGTTTCTGTAGATATCTCTGTTTGGGATGGTTTATTTTCTTTCTCATATAAGAAAGTTGTATTTCCACCAACTGTGTGGTTCTTATACAGAAAAGCCTTTTCCTCAGAATAATGTGTTTAAATGAGATAATAAATGAATTGGTTTCATAATGAACATTCAATAAATAAAAAGTCGGGTTATGTAGTGCTTGATGGTGCATGCATTTATTCCTAGCTCTGGAGAAGCAGAGAGAGGTGGATTTCATAGATTTTTGAGGCCAATCAAACCTCATAGTGAGTTCCAGGACTATATAGCAAAAATCTCTCACACACCCCCACGTAAAAAAAAAAAAAGACTTATTATGTTATTATTTAAGTTTTGTTAAAGTTTCTGTTGTGTAAAATTGACCTCTATATCACTCATCACTCACCACATGGAAAAACCAAACAGAAAGACAATGTAGAGATTTAAGAAAGGAAAATATATAACACAAGATAGTAGTGCTCACATATTGTTTTAAGAATAGTACAGGAAGGTATTTTCCAGATATTCATGAATATTTTCTCATAAAATAGAGAATGATCTTCATCTTACAGTGAAACTGAATGGATAGTGAAATTTTAGTTTAGACTCAACTATCCCATAGCCTTTTAGCCAGTAGATACAAGGTTCTCATCCCCACCCCCAGACACACACACACACACACACACACACACACACACACACACTCACACTGCTCTTTCCTCTCCTTCTTATTTAAGGGCTTATATCTGCAAGAGAGTTATAAATGTTTCTTTGGAGTAGCTGAAACCTTCATTCCTTTTAGACAAAAAAGAGTAGAATAAATTTTTGTCTTCAGAGATTCCTGCCAGGGAATTAACTATCATGTAATGATATTTCACTAAAGCTGCTTCCTAAGTCTCCAATTCAATTTTAGTTGTTTGTTTTGTTTTTTGTTCTGTTGTTTTTGGTTTGTTTTTATTTTTTGATGATTTTTGGTTTTAAACTTGATATGTCTTCTTTATTGTTTTTCTCTTTCTTTATTTTTCTCTCATACAATACACCCAAACCACAGCCTGTCTTCCCTCCAATCCTCCCACCCAGCTACCTCCTCTCTCATCCATATCCACTGCTCCTCTATTTCCCTTTGTAAAAGAGCAAGTATCCCAGAGATAACAATTGAATATAGCATAACAAGATGCAATAAGAGTAGGCATAAACCAGCCTATCAAAGCCGGACAAGTCAACCCAGTAGGAGGAAAAGGATCTCAAGAGTAAGCAACAGAATCAGAGACACCTCTACTCCTACTGTTCAGAGTCCAAAAAAATCACCAAGCTAAACAATTACTGCATTGTATGCAGAGGGCCTAGCACAGACCCATATAAGCTCCGTGGTTGAAGCTTCATTCTCTGTGAGTCTCCACGAGCCCTACTTAGTTGATTCTGTGGGCCGTGTTCTCCTGGTGTCCTCAACCCACTCTTGCTCCTACAATCCTTCCTCACCTTCTTTAGAGTTCCTTGAGCTCCTCCTGATGTTGGCTGTGGATCTTTGAATCTGCTCCCATAAGCTGATGGAGGAAGCCTCTCTGATGATAATGGAGCTAGTCACAAATCTATGAGTACAGAAGAAGAGAATATTATTGGGAATCATTTCATTGACTTCTTGTTCTGTTTTGTTTTTGTCAGTTGTGTTTGGCTTTACCCTCGGTCCCCAGCAATCTAGCTTCCAGTTCCCAGCCATCCAGGTAGTGTCAAGCATTGGCTCCCTCTTGTGGTTGGAGCCTCAAGTTAGACCAATCATGGTTGGCCATTCCCACTATCTCTGAGGCCACTATTATTACAATGCATCTTGCAGACAGGACAGGTGTTTTGTGGCTGGGTTGATGTTTCAGTTCCACCACTGGAAGCCTAGCCTGGTTACAGAAGATGACTGATTCAACTCTGTAATCTTTGTTACTAGGAGTCCTCGCTAGGATCACCCTTATAAGTTCCAGAAAGTTTCCACTGCACTAAGTTTTCACCTATTCCAATGTCTCTCCCAGTACTCTCTCCCTCCCCGCACCCTGGGTTTCAAGTAATATCTGTCAGGATATAATCCCTTCTCTGTTCTTGATGGTTAGGATCCTGAAGTCAGTGTAGCATTGATTTGCTGTTCTACTTTATGTAGCTACATTCACAATTCAGGCTGAAGAAGAAACCATTCTGGCACATGCTATTGTCGTTAGAATAATGCACAAACATAGTATCTCAATATTTCCATGTAGAGTTACAAGCTTTTTTTTTTCTGTTTCAAGTCCACAGGTTAAATTTTGTAGACAAAACACAGCCCATGTAATTGAAGAAATAATTTAACTCTTCAGGAACTAATGACTTCCACAAAAGTTCTTACCTCGGAGAAGGTTTGTTTACATTTATTACTGTGGATTTTTAAAAATCTCCTATTTGATCTTTATAATCACTTCCTCAATGTCAGTTTATCTAAAGTTAATTTTAATTTATTATCAATAAATGTAAACACATTGAATGATTATTCCTAAGCTTATCAAATATATTATTTATTATACTAATTAAGTACAGTTTGTCATCTTGTAAATAGTCAATAATGACTTCAAAATTAACAATTACAAGAATAATTTATATTCATTTGACACAGCAACAATGTAAAGTATCCTGTTACAATGTGAGCTTGAGATACATGGGAAATAAGGGTTAAGAATTTCAATAATGTTTCTCAGACCATACAGCCAATGACACAATTAGATTCGAATTCAGAAGATTTTCCTCAGAAATAATTATCAGAGGTAAGCAGTAGCCATTTAATCTAAAAAATAGATATTTAATAAACTTCAATGATACAAATTTCTTCCATTTTTAGATTAAATATATTAATAAACAAACTTCTGTGAATTAAGGTTAAATATTTAAAGTATAGTTACATTTTACTTATTTTCCTTTAATTGAAAATGGATTTTTTTCATATTACATCCTTATTATGATTTTTCCTCCCTCTACTCCTCACAGCTACTTCTCACCTCCCTTGCCATTTGGATCCACTCCCTTCCTATCTCTCATTGGAAGATAAATAGGCTTCTATGGATTAATAGTTAAAATAAAATACAATAAGATAAAGCAAAAGCCAACACATCATAATTTCACAAACCAAACAAAAAGAAAAATGCCCTGAGAAATAATAACAGTCAGAGATCCACTTTTCACACATTCAGGAATCCCATAAAAATATTAAACTGGATGCCATAATATGTATGTAAAAACCTGTTGTAGACCAATGCAGGCCCTGTGCATAATGTCTTAGGTTTTGTGAGTTCGCAGGTGTTAATCCTCTTGATTTAGAGGGCCTTGTTTCCTTGATGTCTTTAGTGCCCTATGGTTCTTTTTTTGTTTGTTTGTTTGTTTTTCAAGACAGGGTTTCTCTGTGTAGTTTTGGAGCCTGTCCTGGAACTCACTCTGTGGATCAGGCTGGCCTCAAACTCACAGAGATCCGCCTGCATCTGCCACCTGAGTGCTGGGATTAAAGGCGTGCATCCACCATTGACCAGCTGCCCTTTGGCTCTTAAACTTTCTTCCTTCTCTTCCATGGGTTTTCCCAAACCTCGAGGGGAGAAATCTGATGGAGACAACCTGTTTAGGGCTGAGTGTTCTAAGGTCTCTGACTCTTTTTTATTGTCTGGATGTGGGTCTATTTTTTTTTCTCATCTGTGGCAGGAGGAAGCTTCTCTGAAGATGATCAAGCAAGGCATTGATCTACAAATAAAAATTAATGGCATTAGGAATCATTTAATAGCTAGGTACTTTTAGTTAGAAAAGTAGTATTTGGATTGAGGCTAGGTGCTTGAGTTATTTAGTCTAGGGTTCTTTCCAAGCAATGTAAGGTATGTGCTCCAGGTTGTGGAATGGAAAATAAGTCTAATTAGATAATGGCTGGCTATGCTAACAAGCTTCCTGCCTTTACTCCACTAGCATATCTTGCAGACAGGACAGGACTACAGATCAAAGGGTTTGAGGTTTGGTTGCTGTTTATTTTTCTCCTGTAGTAACATGCAGCATACTATCCTGTACCAAAGACTGTATGGTGTTGGCACTCTGGGTTGAATGCTCTATATAGGTACCAGCTTAACTTCTCCATGTCAGATGAATTGCATAAATATAGTTGTTTTTTTTTTTTTTGTTGTTGTTGTTAGTTTTTTTTTTCTATTTTGCTCTTTAAGGGGCCCACTACCCAGCTCCCAAAAAAATCACAGGAAGATTTAATTTTTCTTATGAATGCCCGACCTTAGCTTGGCTTCTTTCTAGCCAGCTTTTCTTAACTTAAATTATCCCATCTATCATTTGTCTCTGGGCATTTTATCTTTCTATATTCTATATACCTTTCTTTCCTTCTTACTCCATGGCTTGCTGTGTAGCTGGGTGATTGGCCCCTGATGGCCTCCTCCTTCTTCCCCTGCTTCTTGATATTCTCTTCCCAGATTTCTCCTCCTATTTATTCTCTCTGCTTGCCAGCCAGGCCTATCCTTTCTCCTGCCTAGCTATTGGCCATTCAGCTCTTTATTAGACCAATCAGGTGTTTTATACAAGGCAAAGTAACAAAGCTTCACAGAGTTAAACAAATGCAACACATCTTTGCATCATTAAACAAATGTTCCACAGCATAACAAATGTAACACATCTTCAACTAATATTTCACAACAGGGGGTGAAGCTGAAATTTGTTCTTTAAAGTTTTGTGAAGAATTGTATTGGAGTTCAAAGATGTAGAAAGGATATTCCATTCATATACGCCAATTTTTGGTATGTTAATATTCCCACTTTCCAGTTGTTGCTTGTATAAGAGTTTCTAGAAATAATGACATCAATGTAGATATTTTCAAAAGAGTATAACTGTTAAAAATAATCCTTTAAAAATTCCATGTCTTTTTAGTACATTTTGATTCATTTCCTCCCCTGGAGATTATTTTTCTGATTTCATAGTTAAGAAATGGAGCTAATCAATCAGCAGGAGTGCTACAAAATGTGTATAAGCTCTCTTATTGACCATGTGTGGACTACACTTATTTCTGAGCATAAGCACAAATGTTAATATATTGTTAGGAATTATGGTGGTTTAGTAAATTTTAGATTGTATATTCTTCACTGGTACTCAGTAGTAAGCTAGGTCTTCAGCAGATAGACACCACTAAAGAAAACCAAACCAATCAAAGCATCCTTATTCTTAAAATTTTGAGAACATCATAGAAGATGTGGCAGAAAGATGTGAAAACCAAAGTATGATAAGTGTTTACTAGGGTCATCTACTGATAAATATTACTGGATGCAGAACATAATTAGAAGTCATTTTATTGCTATGTGTGTTTAGCAGAACAGTAGATGCTCCCCTAGATTCCTAACTTAAACAATCCAAAGTTCTCAGCCACACTAGCAGTATTGGTGACAGGTTCAATCTCAGAGTGAACCTTAAATCAAATCAGATCTTCATTGGTTACTCCTACAAGCTTTGTGCCACTATTTCAATAGTGTATCTTGTTTTCACATCACCGTTGTACACCCAAGGGTTTGTAGTTAGATTTGTGTTTACCTTTCTTATTTGATAGCATGAAGAATGCCATCCAGGACCATGGACACTAATTCCATAGTGGTGAAGGCTCTAGGTAGGACCGAGTTCAATTAATCTGTATACAATGAGTTGTGTAGGTGTTGTCTTTGGCAATAAAGACTTACTGTCATTATATGGCTAATCAGAAGTAACCAGAAGCCTTGTCAATAGCCTGTGTTCTCTAGGGGTTCCCAAGTGATCCCTTTGTCCAGCAACATGATTAGATATAATTTATACTATTTCAGGTTTTCATATGACCCTTCAAATGGCCCTAAATTTTATCTGTCCCTCCCTCTATTCTCTCTTCCTTCTCCATCTTATTTCCCTCCTGGTTTGATCCTCCCATCCCAGTGCCTCCCTCCTCTGTATCTATTCTATTGTTGAGAGGGGGGACGAGAGAGGACATAAAATTAGGTTGGGCATAAAATAGGGTAGTTGGGAGGACCTGGGAGTTGGAAGAAGGGAAAGAATGTTATCAAGATATGTTGTATGTAGAAATTTTTAAGTAAAAATATGTAAAATAATACAAGAACAGTTGTATTAGGTAAAGAAAGTAAAAAGTGAAATTTAAACTTATGTAAATTAAATTTATTTTTTGTGAATAGAATTACAACAGTTCTTCCTTCCCTCTCATCCCACTTAAACCTTAATTTTTTTACAAAATGTTTTTGTGAAATTCAGAGGCAAGAAAATGTGTTAATGAAAGAAACTCCCATAAACATACATATATGCATGTATTTTAAAAGTCACTTTAGTGTTTGCATATATGTTTGCTTAAAGGGTAAAGTAAATTTATTTTTAAAGGGGCAACTAAAAATGCAGATTACACTGAACTATAACTTTTGAAAAAAATTGTAAGATTTTAACACACATTTTAAAAGATAAGAAACAAATATGAGAATTTTAAGTTGAAACAAGTAAACCAACTTAAGAGTCCCACTCCGCTCACTTAGAGAGTATTTTTGATTGTTTAGTTATATAAGCTTTACATATCAAAACTGAATTTGAAAAAAAAATCTGATTTATATATACAGATACATAATTGATTATGTTGTGATTTCTCTTCCTGAGAATACAGAGTTAATCTTTACTGAAATAAAATGTTTTTCAAAATGTTCTTTTGCTAAAATTATTCCTTTTAGGTCAGGTTTGTTAATAATATATGTTCGCTTTACATACATTGTGGAAACTATAAAATTTTGTATTTCTTTTTGACATATTAGGTCCATGCTATTTTAGCAACCACTGTCAATAGTAAAAATCATCATAGGCTTAACCTGAAGGCTCCTCTTGGAAATCATATAATTGATTTATGAGAGTCATCTTCATTAAGAAATATAAATTGTTGTTTTTCCCTGATACAAAGTCTACATCTCCTGAATACTTGTCTTAATATGTTAGGTGGTTAGACTCTGTCTGAAAAAAGAAAACATTCTTTGTTCCTCTGGATAAAAATTAAGTGTACTAGAAGTTGTCCAAGGATATTAGGTTCCAACAACTGAAATATTTATATTTACTTTTATATATTTTAAACTTCAGCTACTTACAAGAGTATAACAAATGTCACAATTCACCCAATCCAAAGGTTTTAGTACTGCACATGAAAATGGTACTGATACATAGAAACACACAATATACTACTACCTACAGTACCACTCTTGGAGAAATATGAACATGAGAAATTATTTTTCACATTCTCCCTTTCTTAGTAAAGTCTTAATGGGCACAAGAGGCACTATCACAGAGAAGCTAGTGGGGCAGAAAACACCTCTTCTATCTCTGTGGTATGTAACAAACATCAGAACAGTCACTTCAGATAATTTTCTTCCCCTCTCAACTGCTTCACAAAATACATTGCTGGCTGATAGACAGATTACATCACCAATATATTTATTCAGTGATAGTCTAGCAAAATATTGAGTCATATTTAAAGGGCAGAGCTGCCTGGCAACATAGTTCAGGGGAAGAACATCATACATACATAAGTGAGGTCTGTGGATGAATGATTTTCCCAGAAATATAAACAAGAAGGAAGGAAGAAAAGAAAGGAAGGAAGGAATAAAGGAAAAATAAAAGAAAGGGTTAGAAGACTTGAAAAAGATGCCAAACTTCTAAATTTTTGTACTTTTGATACTCCATTTACAACTATTTCTTTCTTCCTTTATTTTGTGATTCTTTTATACTGTTCTAATCAGGTGATCAACACATGCAAAGTCTATTACAAAATATAAACAGATTGTCTGAGTCAGTGTGTCTGCGTACCCACATGAATATGCCTGTATATGGTCTACTTTTCCTTCGTTTCTCTCTACTAAACAGGATTATATGGCATATATGTAATAGCTGTCCCCTTGTTGGAGTACATGAATATGAGGATATGTGAGTCAGTGTCTAAGTTACAGTGTGTTTACTTGTATCTTGTAAGCAAGATTTAAGTAAAAGGAAAACATCCCACCCGAGATTATATTAAAATTCACTCTTTATTGATAGGTCTGCTTGATTCACTTTGTCTGAACACTGGGAGAAGAAAAGACAAAAATCATATCTTCTATTATTTGTGTATAATGCAGCTTCTTTTTGTGCCTAGTAAAATACAAAGGTGCATATGCCAGAAAAATCCATTCCTGAAATGCTTAGCTCTCCATATGGTAAGGCCAATTGTAATTGATTTTCTCCATTTGTAATTCCCTATCCACTATTTTTATATAAGAAAATGAAAATGCCCTTCTCACTGAAACAATAACAAGAACATTTTAATTAAAAATTTAAAAACACTAGCAACTTTAATATATTCTTTGCCTGCATTTTGGTCTTTAATGGGACTTTCTCATTCCATGCATAATTACAAAGGAGTAAGTGCACCTAAGGAACAGTAAGTCTCTCTCCATGATATTTTTCTTTAAAATTTTTGCTTTCATGAGCTTGAATTCTGTGCTGTTATGTTCTAAATTCAGTATTTCTTTCTAAATTATTCCTGTTATGAAGAGTTTAATAATAGTATCTCTTATTTAGGATGCAAATGTAGTGAATGGAGTTATGCCAACTTTAATCCAATGCTAAGAGTATGTACTAAATTATATGTATTAAGAAAGGTGAATCCTAATATTTACAATCTCTTTTGCAAGCTCAGGAATCTTTCCATTGAAATTGACATTAACCACTTTCAGTTAGGCTTTGGTATAAATGGCATTTTGTTAGGTTCATAATGAGAAAAATTAAGAGATCAATTTAGTTATTCTTCAAACAACTGTCTTGGTCTATGTGAAATGCCACTTCACTTTTGTTGTTGATTCAAATGTTATGGTTGCCATTCAGACAGGAAGAAATTGTGAAAAGTTTTGGTATTACAAATAGGTAGTTTAGCAATTTATCCCACTCAAAGTGAGAGAGGGTAAAGAGGAGGAGAAGAGGAAGATGGATTGTGAGAGGGAAGAGGAGCACTGGGTAAGATAAAGGGATGGCAAGAGGGAAGAGGTATAACGTAGGGAAAGCCATTAACAAGAGAGAAGGAAAGAAATCAAGTTGATGCAGGGAAATGAACAGTGGCAGAAAGGCTGAGGACAAGGAGATAGTGATGGACGGATTGAGGAGAATGGAATAGAAAGGGAATAAGAGGGGAGAGCACAGTATGTAGGAGGTGGCGAGTGGGGCTGCAAGGGAAAGGAAGTGGTGGAAAGGAGGACAGAGAGAAAGACTAGAATGGACTATCCATTATGTGCCATATCTCAGTCTTTCATGGTGACTATGTGGAGAGTAGTTACCATCATCTTTTCAGCCAGATAGCCTAAACAATTTATAGCAACAAAATAGTAACAAAATTCAGATTTTAATGAGTCATAATGCCATTTAGTAATTAGCCCAGAAAAAATGAACTGATGAATAAATCGAAAATATCTCTGTTAAGAACAGTTATGACTTAGTTGAAAATACTGATTTAATTATTATTTTTTGGCTGTTCACAAAGGTGGGGTGTGAGTGAATTCCACAAAGACCAGAAGGTGATATGGATCTTCTAGTACCAGTTTTGAAATTTATGGTTTTCTGAACTGTGTATTTCTCTCCTGGAGTTACGCAGTCTGTGATAGTCTGTCACGGGAGTATAAATTGAAGAAGAAAATAGCAAAGGTTTTTTGCTTGTTTGCTTCTTAAAGGGAGGTATGATGTGGTTATATGTTGTACGTTGCCAAGTGTATTTTAGAATGGAGAGAACAAAGTTATAGAACTAAAGGAAAGAACCACAGAAGAACTGTGGGCTTGGCTAAAGAGAAGTCATCAAGTTGTGGACATTTCTCAAGATTCCAGGGAACACTGCAGAGGCCCCAGATAATCTCCAGTGATTAGTAAAGTTGACAACAACTGAGGATGGCCTACATCATTGCAGGAATATGCATAACCATAGTCACATGGCAGACATTATGCCAGTTAATGGAAAGCAATAATATAAAATGTGTTGTTTATTCTCAAATAGTTAAAAGTGTGAAATGCAATATTTTTACCGTATTTTATTTTTTAAAACATAATGCTCCTTGGATTGGTAAAAGTCTGCTGTTATTTTGCAAAGTCACAAAGTTTTGAGGTTGACAAATGCTGGCTTTAGATTTTATGGTTGATTCTATTTTAAGATGGCTTAAATCTACTACTCTGGATACAAACTCTGAGTCAATTGATTCCAATACCTTTAAGAAAGTTAACCTCTGCTCCCACTGTTAAGAGTTCCACAAATAGCAAGCTACACAATTGTCATATGTATGTAGAGGGCTTAGGTCATTTCCATGCAGATTCCTTGGATAGAGGAGGACCAGCTGCCACACTTATTTACCCCAGGAACTCTTGAAGATTGAGGGATAAGAGACTTAGTTATAAGTAGAGAAGGGAGAACAGAGAGAAAACACAGGATAGACTCGGGTAGGCTTGGATCCTTATCCAAATGGCCCCAGAACTTTATTCCTAAGGCCTATTTATAACAATGCCAAGGATGGAGCAAAAGACCTCCCCCTTGCTAGTTAGTCCCTTACAATCACCTGGTACCCAGGCCCGTTGTCCAATCAACCTTCCAAGCAGTCCTGCTGGGTATAGCCACTAGGAAAACTACTGGGCTCCAACACTGGATGTTGGTTCAGACTCTATGAGTTCCTATGAGCCAGGTTAGTTGTTTCTGTGGGTTTTCTTGTGATGTTCTGGACACCTCTGGGTCCTACAATCCTTCCTCTCACTGTCTCTTGGAAACCTATTCCTCATACTGGATTGCCTTGCTCAGCCTAAGTAGAAAGTGGGGTGTTTAGTCTTGCAGCAACTTGATATACCCATGGGAGGCCTGCACTTTACTGAACAGAAACAGAGGAGAAGTGGATTTTGAGGGAGAGGCGAAGACAGGAGGAAGGCGAAAATGTGGCCTGGATGTGAAATAAATAGATAAATAAATAAATAAATAAATAAATAAATAAATAAATAAATAAATAAATAGACAAATAAATAAACAGACAAATAAATAAATAAGCAATAAAGCAAGCTAACCCCATAAAGCAAGCAATGTTTTAAAAAGTAACTCTATACCTAAATTTCATCCTTTTTAAAGATACATAAAACATGGAAATAATAATCCACAGAGGAAATGGAGAATTCTTAAAAGATTATAGTCACTGTGTAAAGACTTATCTGGTAAAGTGTTTCTCTGAAAGTTCTGTGAATATGGAGCCTAACTCTCCAGCCTGAATGAAGTCACTGAATTAATACATCATGTGCTATGGCATGATAATGTGATAAAATAATTAAATGTCATCCACGTTAACAAAAACTATTTAACAATAGTATTGTTCTGGATTTCAGAATATTTTACTTTTTTCAGATTTTTCACATCTGTTAATACATAGTATACTCTCTTGGGATGTGCCATTCTTTAAGGGATAGCATTTAACTGTATTTCATAGACGCTTAATGCACATAGAGTCTAATTATGTGTCATAATTCACACACACTGAAGTTTGAGAGTAACCCACCACTGAAGTCAGCTGAGAAATTTTCCACCCATGCCAACACTTGGACTCTCACAAAGTTCAGATTTTGGAGTATTTCTGATTTTAGATTTTACGTTTAGTTATAATAAACCTGTATCATATGTTAAATAGTATTCATGTAGAATACACAGAGACACACACATGCACAAGAGAGCAATAACTGAGCATATGTCTTTCTTAAAGAATATCATTCCATAATCTATAGTTTGCACATACCTGTTTAGGTGGATCAAAGACTCTGATGAATGGCCCTCACCTAAATTTGAGGCCTTGAATTGAGAACCTAGAGTTCAACCTCATCAGGGAACAAAGAGTACAAATATAAGGTCCTCACAACTGCATTCTACACCCACTGGCCAGGCTACCAGGGCAGTTATTGGGGCCAAGTCCTATGACATTTTCTCTTCTCTTACTATGAATAAAAGCTGTTCCATTGGAGCATGGTTGTATTCATATAAATTATTTTCAATGACCTGAAGTTTTTTACACTGGTCTTATGATTGGTCTCACTTATTTGACTTTTAAACTTGGTCTCACAATGTGACCACTTACTGAATGTGAAACAATACATATTTATTCACTTTAAGTAGCTCATGGTATATTGAACCTGACAGTGGATGGGAAGCTCTTAGCAAAGGTTCCAATGCACATAAAAGATGAAAAAAAATTAAGGATTTCTATTTATAGACAGAAAAAAATCCTAATCAGGTTATGAAAACATTTAAAAATGACGATCTTTTATTGGCATGTTGGAAAGGCCTGTTGAGATATGACTAAATTGAAATTACACTCAGTAATAGCAAATATGCAATCTTTGCAAAATGTTTTATTCTCAGTTCCTCTGTGTTTAAAAGGAGTTTTAATTGGAGATGACCTCAATAGTTTATTATGAGAATAAATAAATACTGAAGAAGTATTTTGATTTTGAGCTTACTTAAAATAAATCACTAAACACATTTTACGTAATTTCTGACCTCAGTTCTAATTCCTTGAGGCTTTATATTCCCCTCTGTGCTTTCAAATATGTATATATTTGCTTTGCTAAGAGCTAATCTGTGTCATATGGGATGCACAAGCCACTGAGTTATTTTTAAATTTTTTTGAAGAGAGGACTCATATGCAATTTACTGTTAGAACACTGAAGTAGCATATAAATATTCCTTTTGGCAAGTGAAGCAAGCATACATAGTAACACAGAGTATATGAGTGATAGTAAAATCCTAAATAGTACAATATTATAATGGGATATTAGAATATGATGGCACACAGTTTCAGGATCATTTGAAATAATAGTGACAGCTTTAAAATGTGAAAATAAAGCTTTGGGTCTAACTGTATAAAAAATACAAAGCAAGAATGGGAGAAAAGAAGTAACAAAGTTAGGAAAACAAAAGAGAAGTTTTTGACTTGGCCTGACCAAAACCTTCCCCAATCTTCATAATGGCTTATGTACGTTTTACAAAAACAGTGAAGTTGCATGTGCAGATGCAATGTACATAGATTTTATGTTAAAGATACCAAATGCCAGTGTGCATAAATAATTATTGTTATAACCATTCAAGACAATGTTTTGTATAAGACTCTATCAACATGTACAAGGGCAATAACATCTTCAAGCTCGTGCATCAACCTTGATACAATTTATCTGCCTGGTTATGGCTAATCACCCAAAGGGAGTCATAGGAAAGGAAGACAGACTCATTCTGCTTTTATTCCCTATGTGTAGCAGAGTTCATCATACCTAATTTAATTTAGTCTTTATCACAGCTAATATTAATCTTCAGATGTTAATTGGGGGTGAATTCCACCCACTTCCCGAACCTTGCAATCGTTCCTCCATACTCTACCCCTCTCACTTTCCCTGAAGTTATCTTTACTTTAAAATCAAATTGTGTAATTTTAGCTCATTTTGACCTTTTGCACAGAATCCATATTCTAGCACTTTAATCAATTTTGTTTCTCTCTGCTCTATATTCTAAAGTACAGTTACAGTGAAAATTAATTAACATTTGTTCAGCAACTCTTTCTAATTCTGACAACTAATTAATGATCAAATAGACAGAAGAAGACATGTCTCATGCCAAATTATATGAAAGTATGTCATGCAAACATTTCAAGCTGGCACAATTAGGCTCCTTTCTCATTAGTTTCTTACAGGATAGAGAGAGCCTGCTATATATGTTCTTATCAAATCTGACTGGCTGTCAGGGAGATACTTTCTCAAACTGTGAGTGTAGTGAATGTTTTGATGTGATAGGAGAAAAACAATTATTTTGAAGTTTTTTGACCATGTAGTCATCTCTCAAGAAGTCTCTAAATAAAAGAGGAAATTAAAAATCTACTTATTCACAAGTTGAAAACTAAGAATACAGACTAAATCAAATCAGTACAAATTCCAATTTGTAATACGTTAATACCACAGCATTAGTGCTTTCCATTAGAGAAGGGAGGATATTGATTTTATACATAAATTGCCCTGTGTTGGGATTCATATTACCACTATACGTATTTCAAATTTTGGCTTGCCTAAGTTAAATCCAAGAAAATAATTTTCACCTCCAGATATATTTATTGTATTTGCACAGTTAAGTTTTCGTCTCATATCCATAGATAAATACATCTATATCTAGTCATGTCCTTGGAGCTATAAATATGTATGACCAGATAAATATTGATGATAGGTATATAACCTTTATATCCATACCCATCTGCTTATACATTATTAACTAAAACTAAATTCAGCCTGTGGAAATCATCACTGTATCCTAGTATAACAAACTACAATCTAACATAGGGCATAAACTAATTGAAAATCTAAGGTAAGAGTAAAATTCTATAAAACAGCTCAGTCTCAGCCAACCACAGCAGCTGAGCATCAGTCAATCATAGGTAGCCAAGTTTTCCAATGTGTTTAAAGCTTGTCACTGTTGATCATTTCCTTTTGCGTGTAATTTTCTCTTTTATGGCCATAAATACTCCTTTGCAGTTGTTTGCAGCTGTTCTTTTCTGTGGCCTGCTAGATTCTCAAATTATTCTTCCTTCAGGGTATGTGGTATGGGGGCATTTTAATTTCTTAAAATTAGATCAAAGCTTCTACATATTCATGTTTCTACATTGATTCTCTGCTACTAAAATTTTTCGATTTTTTTTTTCTAGACCAGTGTACATAAGAAAAACCTTTCCTTTTTTCCTTGAGAAAAAACAATACTGTCTTTAATTTCATATCTGTCTGGTTAAAATATTGATATGTGTAAAGGCAAGAATAATTACTTCATGTTTGTTGAGCTACCAGAACTCACCCCAGTGAATATGGCCAAGTCAAACCCGAATATAGGAAACATTTACATTTTGAGTGGGGCTATTAAAACATAAGAGTCTACATTGGTAGGGAAGGTGCTTGGTAGTCTATGTGAAAGAGTTAAACATAAGAAAGAGGAACGAGTACCAGCCTCAGGCCCCCAAAACAGGACCCCAAACCGTTAGCCTCAGCAGAAGTATTCTTATCATATTTCTTGTGGCATCAGCAGAATAGCCTTGTGACATTGTCTGGGTCTAGCAGAACATCCTGTGGCTATTCTAGGAAGAAAAGCAGCCCCCATGGAAAGTCCCCATAGCTGTATCCCCCCTCCCCGGTGCTGATCTTTAAACTAGCCAATTGTGTATTGCCCCAAATGCTATGTTAATTTTGTGGGTTTTGCCTTTAAAAGATGCCTGCAATTATTGTTCGGGGCTCCTCTCACTGAATAGTGGAGAGGGCCGGTTTGCGCAAACGATCAAATAAAGCCTCTTGCTGATTGCATCAACTGGTCTGGAGTCCGGGTTTCTGGGGCGCCCACCTGAGAGGATAGTGTCCTGAGTCTGGGGTCTATCATATGTAGGCATGCCTAGCTGTTATCATTGTGTATGTTTGGAGACCGCACCTTTATGTTCTAGACAAGTGTAAAGACTCTTCTACACTGTCAGCTGTACTTTCATTTTGGTCTTTGGTCTTAGGAAAGACAATCACTCATTTCCCCATGCAGAACATGGAAAGGGAATTTATTGCGAGGACGCAGAGTATTTGTTAAGCAACACAACAGCAATTATTGAAGCAAAGTCAAGCCTCATGGACTGAAATGGTATCTCCTCTTCCTCCACTGACGAAGTTATCATTTTCCCTTGTGCATCCACTACCCAGTAAAATATTAACTTCAATGTATCTGAATTTTTATCTAATGAATTTATATATATATATATACATATATATATGATTCATTTTTAATATAGTTGGAACTCACTTGAGATTTTAATTTCTTTTAGTTCAAGTATAACAAATATCCTGTTCCTATTCTGCCTTGTGGTTATAAAAATAGTTGGGGGTCTTCATTTTTCCACCAAAACTTTGATGTATCTGTATATTGCTATTTCCTCGTTGATTTTCCATACAGTAAAACCATCACAGCCCACACATTTGTCTACATATGGCACAGCATTCCACCCTCCTGCTTTACCTCAATTGGTAAGAATTCCATATGTATGAACTGCAATATGTGGTGGTATTGTGTTCCCCAAAATATTGTGCACCCTAATAAACTTATCTGGGGTCAGAGAACAGAACAGCCACTAGATACAGAGGCTAGAAAATCGTGGCACTCACCCCTTTAATCCTAGCATTCCAGAGGCAGAGATCTACCTGGATCTCTGTGTTCAAGGATACAGCCAAGCATGGTGACTCACACCTTTAATCCCAAGAAGTAAGCCTTTAATCCCAGGGAGTGATGGCAGAAAGCAGAAAGGTATATAAGGCGTGAAGACCAGAAACTAGAAGCTTTTAGCTGGTTAAGCTTTTAGGCTTTGGGTAGCACAGTTCAGCTGAGATTCATTCTGGATGAGGACTCAGAGGCATCCAGTCTGAGGAAACAGTATCAGCTGAGGAACTGGCAAGGTGAGGTGGCTGTGGCTTGTTCTGCTTCTCTGATCTTCCAGCATTCCCCCCAATGCCTGGCTCCAGGTTTGTTTTTATTAATAAGAACTTTAAGATTCGTGTTACAGTAAGATATATTGTGACTGTGAGTAAAGTGTAGTAAGCTTTTAGTTCCTCAAGCTGATGTTGATTAATGAAGTTTTCCTTCTCCTAATAACCCTGGGGAATTCATCATATTTCTCCTCTGAAAATAAAGTTGAGTCAAACTAAACCTTGTTTTGTAGAAATTATCTGGATAGCATAGAACTGAACATCTGTGCACGCCTGGAAACAGACTGATGTTCTTTATCCTGCAAGTTAGAAAGGACCCAGAGGTGTGAACAACATGGTTCAATGACATAACTCTCAGACTTAATTTTGTAGGTTTTCACTGGTATATTTCACCTTGCTTTATTTGAGTACAATTTGGATATGTTATATCATATGTGAGATCTTTATTTAACCATTTCACATAGGTATACCTATTGAAATGTTTGGCAAGGATTTAGTATAGAAACTTTATTGGTTTTATTTAACTTTATTATTCAATGAGTTATTATTATGTCCTTAAGTAATTTTATTATCACATTATTTTCAATATATTTTATTCTTATATTTGTAAAATGAAAAGTGATATACAGATAGTAATTAATTATGGCTTTTCCTTTACTTCAACTGTGCCTCTTTGTATTAGTCACTTTAATAACCACCTAAGCATGTCATATAGAGATCACAATCTCTGTTCTTATCGTTCTCACTGTAAATTTTATCAGTATACTCTACGAGGGAAAAGAAAATATATGGATATATTACTATACTTCCACATATAATTCAATTTCTTGGAAGTAAATTTCCAAACATATCTTAATAAAAGTATTGACATGACCAGAGCAGTATTATAGTTGCTTGACTATATTCCCTGCACTCATTGTGGACTCTGTGTGGGAGGGTTAGTGTTTGACCCATAGTTGGTACACATTATTTTCAGACACAACGACCTCATAAGTCAGTGAGTAAGGTAAGGTATTCCTTGACGATTGTATTAATGTGAATTTTTTATTAAATCATTGAAGTTATATGAGACATAATAGGTTGTACATTCCTTACCATTTAAATGGAGCAATTTTATTGTTATTTATGTTTAGAGAGCTTTGAAGGAGTTGGAATGGCCAACCTAACATTTCATTGTGAACGAGTGTCTCTGTGTCTCAAACAATTATCCAACAAATCGCCCTTCTTTATTTCTCAACTCCTACTGTCTTCATTCTCTCAGGAAGTGTCACTGACTTGCTTTCTCATCACTAACTTGGTCTCTTTAAATGCTACACTCCAAAGCCAGGGAGGAGTTGAATTCTAAAGAGCAAATGCCATTTTTACATTTTGTGCTGCATCTTTCTGTCCTTAGAAGACAATTAGCTACATATTTCAATCACAGTTTTGTAATAAAATTGCTAAAATGTGAACTACAAAATCTTAGACATTTTAAACTTTTCAAACATTAAACATCTAATTTTAAACATTTCAAAGAATATTGAGACAATAAATTTTTAGGTGACAATATAGCAACCAAAGGAGGGGAGGTGGGCTTAACTAACTCATCCTGCTTCTTTTGAGTCATACTCTGAAAGACATAAAAAAAAAAACAAATGCCAGTGGCTCAAAAGTATGGTCATATACTTGTACAGAGAATGGTGACCTGTGATTCAGGCAGGCAATCTTCTTCGTGTTCTCTATTTCCAATTGCCCAGTTTCATCCCCAGCCTTATAGCAGACCACCTGCTATTACCTGCCTTCCCTCTATTCCTTCATTCCCTGGGGATTCAGCGATCCTCATTGGCAGACTCTGCTTTCCCCATCCCTACGGACCGTCTCAGTCCCCCTCCTCAAGCTCATCTCCATTCCTCCCTGTCAGCACTTAATATCTAGAAAGACATTCTACTCAGGACAAGCAAGGCCACCCATGACAGTAACTAAGAAGAGCTTCCTATCAGGCAACTCACAGCCAGCATTCTCCCTACAATCAAGATTAGGCAATGGAAAATGAGGAATGAAATATACACCCCAAAAAGATAGAGCTAGTTATCAACATATAGAATAACTGTCATCCCAAACTCAGATGTCTAAGTGCCACAGTAAAAACAGAACCAATAAAAGCAAGGACAGTATATCTCCACTGGAGTTCAGCAAACCTACTACAGTAGAAATGCAATGTAGATGAAGCACTAGTGAATGATTTCAAATGACTATTAGGAATGTTCAAGGAGCTTAAAGAGAATATGTCTAAATCTATTAATGGAATTGTAAAAACACAAATAGTAGAATCTAATAATGAAAAAAATTCAAGACATGAAAGTGGAAATGGAATCATTAGAGAAATTCAAATTGAGCTAAAACTGGAAATGAATATTTAGGAAGTCAAATATGAACCTCAGAGGCAAGTTTTATCAAGGGAACTCAAGAGAAGAAAGAGAATCTCAGGCATTTAAAACAAGATAGAATAAATAGATAACACCCGCAAATAAAATGTTAAATGTAAAAAAAATTCAAGCCAAAACAATCATGAATGGAGAAATTATGAAAAGACAAAATATATGAATAATAGGAATAGAGAAAAGAGAAGAAAGCCAGCTCAAAGGCACAGAAAATATTTTCAACAGTCATAAAAATTTCCCTAATCTAAAGAAGGAGATGCCCATCAAAGTACAAGAAGCATACAGCACATCAAATAGAATGGATAGAAACACCCATTGGCATATATTAATCAAAACTCTAAATGCACAGACAAAAACATTAAAAATTGCAAGGTTTAAAAACCAAGTAAATATAAAGCTGATTCTATTAAAATAACACCTGACTCCTGAACAGAATCTCTAAAAGAAGGAGGGCCTGAATGGATAATTTACAAACTCAAAGACTACAGATACCAGCCCAGATTACTATAGGCAGCAAACACATCAATCTAAATGGAAGAAGAAAGATATTTGGTGATAAAACTAAAGTTAAAGCCGGGCGGTGGTGGCGCACACCTTTAATCCCAGCACTCGGGAAGCAGAGCCAGGTGGATCTCTGTGAGTTCGAGGCCAGCCTCGGCTACCAAGTGAGTTCCAGGAAAGGCGCAAAGCTACACAGAGAAACCCTGTCTCGAAAAACCAAAAAAAAAAAAAAAAAAAAAAAAACACTAAAGTTAAGCAACATCTATGTACAAATCTAGCTCTACAACATGAATTTGAAGAAAAATTTCAAGGATAAAGGTTAATTGCACCAAAGAGAACACAAGGAACAAATAATCCCACACCAGAAAATCAAAAGAGGGAAGAAAACCCACACCACTACAACAAAATTATGAGAATCAAAAAACATTCTCATTGATAACTTTCAACAACAGTGGTCTCAATTTCCCAATAATAGGCACAGATCAATAGATTAGATTAGAAGATAAGAGCTATCTAACTGTTACAGCTGAAAAACAAATCTTAACATCAAGGAAAGGCATTACCTCAGGAGAAAAGAATGGAAAAAGACATTCTAAACATTTAAGAAACAACAAGGGTTGCATTTTAATATCTGACAAAATAG